>CM034617.1:33808394-34103394 GCA_020080225.1 Gynochthodes officinalis
GCAAGTGCCAAGATGAGTTTCTTTGTGATGTGGTACCAATGCAAGCTAATCACTTACTACTTGGCCTTTCCTAAGAGTAAGATTGAGGAGCCGTTCATGATGGCTGAATCATAATAAATGGAAAGAAGATAACTCTTGTTCTTTTCTCAACTCAAAAAGCATATAACGAGCAAATGAGAAACAAATGAGAGTGAGAAAAAGCCAAGAGAGTTGGAAAACAAAAGAAAACCTAGAGAAAATGAAAATAAAAGAGAGATCATTGAGGTAACAAATGAGCATGAGAATGAGGCAAGACCCGAAGGAAGAGAAAGAGAATTGCCTAAAATAAAATTGAGAGATCTTTTAGGGAAAAAAAAAACCCTATAGTAAGAGATACAAAAAAGGCTAATTTCTATGCAAGTGCACGTGAGGTAGATAGGTCTATTTCTTCTCAAGGGCTTCTTTTTATACTTATATATAAAGAAGTTTGTTTTACCACTAGCAACTTACCTCTAGGTTTGCCTATTGAAGTTGTGTATGTTTTGCAAACATTCAAAGATATCTTTCTCAAAGAGATTCCAAATACCTTACCATCAATTCAAGTGATTGAGCATCAGATTGACTTTGTTCTTGTAACTACAATTCCAAACAAACCTAACTATAGAACTAATCCCATAATGACAAAGGAATTACAATGGCAAGTGAATGAATTACCAGCCGAAGGACATGTTCATGAATCTATAAGCCCATGTACTGTTCATGTAAGTTTGGTACCTAAAAAGGTTGGAAGTTGGCTCATATGCGTTGATTGTCGAGCGGTCAACAAGATAACGGTAAAATATGTTCATCCTATTCTTAGATTAGATGATGTGCTCCATGAACTACATATGCTTGCATATTCACAAAAATAGATTTAAAATTTGGGTACCATCGACTAAGAGTGAAAGAAGAATATGAGTGGAAAACTACTATTAAAATTAAGTTTGGTTTTTATGAATAGCCAGTTATGCTCTGTGGTTTTACTAATGTGCTAATACATTTATGCAACTAATGAACAAAATTTTAAGAGCTTAATTTGGGAAATTTGTTGTCATCTACTTTGATGACAGATTGATATGTAGCAAAGACTTAAAAACACATTAAACATTTTGAAATTGTTTAAGTATTTTGCGATCAAAAAGAATTTTTCGCCAACATTAACAAATGCGCACTTTGTATTTCAAAAGTTATATTTCTTAGTTTTGTTGTAAATGCTCAAGGTATCAAAGTTGATAAAGCAAGAGTTGTGACCATCAACAATTAACCAACCCCTTCTCACATTTCTGAGGTATGTAGCTCTCATGGTTTAGCTAGTTTTTACTAAAGAGTTGTTGAAGAGTTTTCAACAAAAGTTGCTCTACTAACCAAGATTGTCAAGAAAGATGTAGGTTTTTGTTAGGGAGCTAAGCAAGAAGAGGCATTTAACTAGGTTAAACATGACCTTACTTCTGCACCTTTACTAGCATTACCTAATTTGACAAATCATTTGAATTAGAATGTGATGCATCAGGTAGAGGTGTTGAAGTTATTCTTACGCAAGAGGTCAGCCAATTGCATATTTTACTGAAAAGCAAAAAGGCGCTACGTTGAACTATTCAACATATAACAAAAAGGTTTACATCATGGTGCATGCTTCAGAAGTTTGGCAACACTACCTTTTGCTAAAGAAGTTTGTCATCCACATTGACTATGAGTCCCTCAAGCACTTGAAAGGACAAAACAAACTAAACCGGAGGCATTCTGAGTGGGTGAGATTTATTAAGACATTTTCTTTTGTGATCAAGTACAAACAAGATAAGGAAAATATAGTAGCTGCCACACTTTCTCGAAGGGATACTCTTCTCACTACACTCAACACTAAATTACTAGGATTTGAAAATATTAAAAACTTATATCCTGTTAATCCTAACTTTTCTAGTGTTTATTTAGTTTGTGAACAATTTGCATGTACTAAGTTTTATAGACATGAAATTTTTTTATTTCATGAGCATAGATTATGCATACCTTCTTGTTCTGTTTAAGAACTTCTAATCCATAAGGCTCGTAAAGGAGGTCTAATGGGATATTTTGGAGTCTTAAAAACTTTAAGTGTCTTAACTGAACACTTTTTCTAGCCTAACATGAAAAGGGACGTAGTCAAATCTGTGATAGATGTATAACTTGTAAACAAGATAAGTCTACATCCCAATCTCATGAATGGACACTCCATTGCCCATACCTAATTGACCATTGGTCGACATTTCCATGAACTTCGTCCTAGAACTGCTATGTTCTCAAAGAGGTATCAATTCTATTTTAATTGTAGTGGAATTCTTTTTCTAAAATGGCTCACTACATTACTTACAGGAAGTCTAATGATGTGAAACATGCAACTAACTTGTTCTTTAAGGAGGTGATCCTATTGCATGGAGTTCCATGAAGCATTGTCTCTGATAGGAACGTCAAATTTTCATACTACTTTTAGAAAACACTCTGGGGTAAGTTAGGTACTAAGTTGCTATTTTCAACAACTAATGATACAAATCTTAAACTAAAGATTAAAATTTGAACATATACTAAAGTGTAGGTCCTAGTATCATCCTCTAGGTTGAACTAGCTCTTCCTTTAGTAGGACACTAACTCCAAGATTTAAGAAAGACCTTGCTTTTGTCTACTTGACAACCAAAGCATCAAATCAAAACCTGGATGTGAGTTGAATTGTTCCTTGGAACCCAGAAGCACACTCAAATTGTTGAGAGAATGAAACTCAACAAAATAGCTTAAATATGAACCTAAGAGGCTATCCTCAAAGACTCAAAGCAAGTTCAAAACTAGAACTCAAAGAAGAGCTAAAAGCTCTCAAGTTTGTATTGAATCAAGTCTACATTTCCTTGGGGCTGAATGGCCTCTATTTATAGTTTACAATGTGTAAGAATTAAGAAAGCCATTCCCTAGTTGGCTTAGCTTTTTCGGAAACTAACTAAAGAAATAATGACTAAAAGTATCCTATTCTAAGAAAATGAAATAGAACAAAATAGTTGCCTAAAACTAAAACTAATCCAAGGCTGATTTGGATTTGTGTGCTGGCCAAACTTGTGTTGCCTTCAAACCTTGTGCTTTCCAATCTTGAATTGAATTGGGAAGTTTCTTTAAATCTTCTAGCTCTGAATTGGGAAACTTTTCTAAACATCATGGATATGGTCTTGGAAGCTTCTAATTTTGTTCATGAAGAAGAAATAATATTGCTTAAGGCTGAATCCAAGTGTGGGTTGGATTAGAGAAGTGAATGGCGACTGAACTTGTTTTGCTTCTTGCCAAATTAGAACCTTCCAAATTCGAACTTGGATTGTGATGAGAAGTGGCCTAAGGATCTTGATTAAACAAGTGAAAATCAGCTACACTCGATCATTCATTATTGATTCTTCATGGATGACTAGAATGACAAATGATGTCTTGGCTTTCGGATCAAGGTGTGGACATCTCTTTGTAGGTGAATTCTCAACTAAACATCAAACTTGTGCTCTTAGATTTGTCTCTTTCAGATTTGGTTGAGTTGTCCTAGCTTGATGGTTGATTGTTTCAACCTTGGCTCTCATATTTTCATCAGTACCCCTTTCTTTAAAAGGACTCGCTCTCGAGTCCATAAACTCTTCATCCAACTCAAACAAAGAAAGATCAGAGACATTAAATGCAGCACGACCTCCAAAATCACTTGAAAGGACAAGTTGGTATGCATTCTCGCCCATATGAGTAATAACTTGGAAAGAA
The DNA here is from genome assembly GCA_020080225.1 of Gynochthodes officinalis. Lineage (NCBI taxonomy): Eukaryota > Viridiplantae > Streptophyta > Magnoliopsida > Gentianales > Rubiaceae > Gynochthodes > Gynochthodes officinalis. Next base: position 33,812,160 of record CM034617.1, read on the forward strand.
CCATCTCCTCGAGGATAAAGCTTAGTTCTTACTTGCTTTATTCCTCTGTTGGCAACTTGAGCATAACATTCATTCTTCTTGAAGATGTAAAGGTGTACTTTCTCGTGTGAGTCTTGAACAAACTTAGCCTTTGCTACACCATTAAGATTTATTTGCTCATTGCTAGGCATTGGCACTAAGTCAAGAGGGGTTAGTGGTTTAAAACCAAACATCCTAATTTCACACAAGACAATTAGAAAAAATTTAATATGCTTCACATGCTCTTCTAAGCTCTTGCTATAAATGAGAATGTCATCAAAATACACAACAAATTTTCCTATAAACTGCCTAAGTACATGATTCATGAGCTGCATGAATGTGCTAGGTGTATTAGTTAATCCAAAAGGCTTGACTAACCATTCATACAAACCAAACTAAGTTTTAAAAATAGTTTTCTTTTCATCTGTATTGTTAATGCATACATGATGATATCTACTCTTAAGGTCAATTTTAGTACAAATTTTAGACCTATGCAACTCTTCAAACATGTCATCAAAACGAGGTATTGGATGCCTATACTTAACTTTATACATTCTCCACGTACCTTCCTTCTTTGAAACAAGGTTGACTGGAACTACGCATAGACTAAGACTTTCTTGTTCATGACATTTATCTAGCAATTCCTCAACTTGCCATTGGAGTTCTTTGGTCTCTTCAAGGTTGGCTCGGTTGGGAATTGCTGCGCCAGGAATGAAGTCAATTTGATGCTCAATTTCCCTTAAAGGTGGTAATTTTTAGGGAGATCTTCTGGAAAATCATCTTCATCTTCCTGCAAAACAACTTTGACTTGCAAAGGCAAGCCACTTGGTAGTCCTTCATTAGTAGTAAATAAAACTTCTTGAAAATTATTTAGCTCAAAATCTTTATTTGCATTTAAATTTCTATCAACATCATTCATGCAAGTATAGAAACTACCTTTAAAATGTTCAATGGAAGGTTGTACAACTTCGGTTTCACTCATGAGAACCGAAGCCTTACCATGAGAAGTTGAAGGAATTTGTTGATTCATGGTTTGAGTAGAATTTGGACCTTCTTGGACCTTCTTTTGTTCTTTTATCCACTCCATGTGTTTTACCTATTGTTGTTGATGAAACTTACTAATTTCCAAAGGTGGCAATAGTGCTAGTTTGAAGGCTTTTCCATCCTTATTAAGACGATACTTATTAGTCCTCCCGGAATGAATTGCATTGCAATCATTCTCCTAAGGCCGTCCTAATAGTAGGTGAGTAGCTTGCATAGGAACAACATCACAAAGAATTTGGTCAATAAAATTTCCAATTCTAAAACTTACCAAGGTTTGCTTTGTAACATGGAGTGATCCACTTTGATTCATCCATTGTAATTGTATGGTTTTGGATACAAGGAACATTTGAGCTTCAATTTATCTACAAGGTTAGTAGAAGCAAAGCTAGTACAAGATCCTCCATCAATAATCAACATACAAATTTGTTCCTTAATTAAACATTTAGAGTGGAAAAGATTTATCCATTGATCCTCGATGTCTTTCTCGAGTGAAACACTCAAAGCTCTCATTGTAACCAAACTTCCTCCAGTTGTTTGATCCTCTTCATGCCCCCAATGTTTACTAACATTACTTGCGGCCATCTTACTTTCACTTTTATAGATTCCATCATCTAAGATAATCATGGTTCGAGAGTTTGGACATTGAGAAGTCACATGTCCTCGACCTAAGCAACTAAAACATTGAATAGAAGAACTAATATTAGAACTACTTGAACTGGATGAAGGTTTAGGGTTGCTTACCTTTGAAGAAATTTGTGGTGTAAACTTCTTCCCATTTGCTGGCTTGGATGCTTTCTTTGCGGATGCAAGTTGAGCCATTGTGCCTTCCATTTGATCAAATCTCTTATGGACTAATTCTAGGGCCGAAGCTAAGTCCTTAAGATATTCCTTCATGTCTTGATCTTTTGGATTTTCGGCTATCTTTGCACAAGCAATGTGAGTAATAAAAATTTTCCTATCTCACTTCCCTCTAACCAATTGCCCAAAGTATGAGACTCTCACCAATGTAAGGCTGAACTCTCTTTTATAATAATGGGGTTGATAAGTAGGTTCACTCACACTCAATCATTTTTCTAAAAGTTCTAATAAAAAACAAGCCTAAAAAATTTCAAAGAATAGACAATTAAATTCAGTTAAAGCAAGAATAAAATATTTAGATGTCAAGAAAGACAAGAAACGAAAAAAAACTTTGAAAAAAACAAGAAACAAATATGAGGTCAACAAAGAGGAACAAAGACTTTGAACAAAGAAGACTATTTGCGGCTGAAATTTTCAAAGGACGGGAAAAACTGATTTTGGCCTAAAAGAATATGCAAAAGATGGTTCTTTATGTGCTTGTGATGAAGTAAAGTTTGTGAATATGAGTTTTCTTGCTCAATATATCAAACCAATTTCAGATAGCAACTCTAGTTCTTCACAAAATCCAATTCCAATTAGGATGTGTCTTCAGTTTTGGCAACAATTCTTCAGCTACGAGTTTCCAAAATTTCTAGCAGCTAATTCACAACTTAGATCACAATCTTGGCAAAAAAATTCAACAAAAATTCACAGCTTTTAGCCAAGAATTATGCAAGCCGAAGTCAAAAGCAAGAAACAGCCAGGTTTGGATTTCAGGTTTCAAAAATTTCAACTTTTTTGGACTGTTTTTCTTTCACAGGGAGTTGCTAAATTTCGGATGGGGTTTTAGATCTTTGCAACACACTTTTGACAACAATTTGAAGCCTTTGTGATCAGAAGATATTCACAAAAACAACTTGGTCAAGGATCAAGAAGGTTTGGGCAGAGCCCCCAGGGGCATAGGCGAGTTGCTAAGTTTGGGGTGAGGTGGGGAGAAATCCTCCGACAACATAGGTTCAAACCGTGCGTGGGGTGAATTTTTCACTAAAATATTGTGGGGGTCTGTCTTGGGATTTGACCTATGGCGTTCTCCCTCAGGCCTATGCCAACTCGCGCACATCCCTCGATTTACATCCGCCTGGCTAAGGAACCTTTGGTACAGGTGGGGGAGTTTCGCCTTCACAAGGGGGACTTTCTCCTAAAAACAAAGAAGGTTTGGGCAGAATTCAGAAATCTGGGGTTTTGTTGCTCTAGATTTTCAGAATGAATTGTTGGTTGTCTTCACGATTTTTGCAGCACAATTTGATAGAAAGCTTCAAGAATAATAACGCTTCTTACTCAAGTAATATTAACACGAAGATCAATGCAAAAAATCTGGGCAAAATTCGCACCAATAAATCAAAACAGAAAAGTCCTTTTTTTTTCTGAATTTTCCTTCTTAGCTACAGATTTCAAGCTGATGTAGCTGTTGTTTCTCAGTTTTCTTCACACTTTCAGCAGCAACAACTCAAGAACCAAAGTTTTATTAATCAAGTATTATTCACAACACAGAACCAGGATTTCAAATACAAGAAAGAGGCGAAGTAAAACTAGACAGAAAATTTGGGCAAAAAACTAGAGTAGATTTCAGTAGAATTTCGGGACTGATTTTAACAATTAGAATTGGGATTTTTAGGTTGTTTTTCAAGCACGAAATTAAGAAGTGAAACAAGAAGGGAATACAGGTAGAATAAGAATGCAGATATACAAAAAAGAAACACGAAAATTAGAGAAACAAAGCACAACACGGGCGATGAAAAAAGGCTGAAAACGGGACAGAATTTCTGGCAGAATTTTTACAATTGGTTGGAACTTCTTTGTTTGGTTTTTAAACACGGAATTAAGAAAAGAATCATGAAGGGATTATGGATAGAAACAAGACTTAGATATACAAACAATAACATGAAAGATTAAAGACAAAAACAGAACACGAAACAAAAACGAGGATATGAACAACTTCAACAAGCAACCCAAAAGCAGCTCTAATACCAGATTGATACAAATTTTAAACCAAGGATTAAAATTCAAACATATATCAGAGTGTAGGTCCTAGTATCATCCTCTAGGTTGAATTAGCTCTTCCTTTAGAAAAAAACCAACTCCAAGATTGAAGAAGGACCTTACTTTTTTCTACTTGACACCCGAATGATCAAACCGAAACCTGGATGTGAGTTGGACTGTTTCCTTGGAACCAAGAAGCGCTCAAATTGTTGAGGGAAAGAAACTCAACAAAATAGCTTAAACATGAACCTAAAAGGCTATCCTCAAAGACTCAAAGCAAGTTCTAAACTAAAACTCAAAGAAAAGCTAAAAAGCTCTCAAGTTTGTATTGAATCAAGTCTGTATTTCCTTGGGGATGAATGGCCTCTATTTATAGTTTACAATGTGTAAGAATTAAGAAAGCCATTCCCCAGTTGAATTAGCTTTTTAGGAAACTAACTAAAGAAATAATTACTAAAACAAATACTTACTAAAAGTATCCTAATCTAAGAAAAGGAAATAGAACAAAATAGTTGCCTAAAACTAAAACTAATCCAAGGCTAATTTGGATTTGTGTGCTGGCCAAACTTGTGTTACCTTCAAGCCTTGTGCTTTCCAATCTTGAATGAATTGGGAAGATTCTTTAAATCTTCTCTTTTTTGGCCTCATGGAACGAATTAACAAACTCTACAACTTGTATTACAAAATTATAAAAGAAAATTTTCATAAAAATCTCATTTACAAATAGGTTGCAGCTACCTTCAACAAGGGACACCAACATAATACGATAAAAGAAAAGATTGGTCAAAAGTCATTTTAAAACAACTTTTTAGTGCTTCATAAATTTTTTCTATGAAAACTGAGATTGAAAAAAAAAAAATTTACTACACCATCCTATAGATTTTATATAGATTAGTATACTCAACATCTGTTCTAACTTGTGATACCTTATATAGCTAATGTGAAAAAGGATGTAAATGGACACATCTAAGTTAACTTCAGAAAATTCATGAGTTGCCAATGAAGCATTTTTGCTTCTTACAACATCATCTCTTGATTAATCACAATTTCCATTCTCCGATTAAAAAAATCACATAAGGAGAAGTACATTCCTCAAACTTTCTAGCAATATATTTTATCCCTCACTCTTCAGGATACATGTAGTACAATCATGAGAGTACATTTAAGAAAAATAAACAAATAATTTTTTCAGTGGTGTATTAATCCAATTTATACAACATATGCAAACTTTTTCTAGATAAATATTTAAAATTACATTCATTTCCAACTTCTTCATGTCACCAACTATAGTTTTTTCCATCATTACGTTTTAAAGTTTACAGTCATTGGTGTGTCTTTTTAGGGCTACAACCAATTACAAATTATTTTCATATTTTACTAATACCTAAAAATAAAAATACAAAATACAAAAGTAAAATAATATACAAAGAAAACTAAAAAACTTTCCAGGAAAAATGAGGAATCATTTGTATCAAAAAAATCAAATTTAAATTTTAGCCAACTACTTCACAATGACAACACAAAATGCCTAAGAAAAGCATGGCATGTGCAAAGAATGTCTATACAATTCCACAACAATAAAATGGATAAAGGGTGTGCTTAGTCAAAGGAAAATGCAACAAGATCACTAATAGTTATGAGCTTGCACAAGGCCCTAGAACTTTTTTAGGAAGCAAATTTCAATATTCGGATAAAAAAACCCACTTCACTAGAAAATTTTCTCTATTCTTCTAATTTTCACTCACACACACTCACACATAAAGTTCACAACATTCATGATTTTGGACTAAACATATTTATATACCTCGAAAAGTTCACTTGGGCTAAACATAATCTTTGTTGTGTCAAACTTAGCTTACTTATATTGTAACTCTTAATTTCTAATAATTGTACTAGAAAACCCTAATATTTATGTTTGTTCACATAACTGTACTTTAATCACATAGTGTTTTTAGCATTACGATACATTATTGATTAGTACTAGTTGGCTTCTTTGGTTAAGAATAACAATTGCACTAAGTATATTCTTCATTGGGCTAAGTTTCTTGGCTTATTTATGTTAATGTTATGGTTCTTAATTTAAAATAATTATGCTAGGACTCCTTGAGATTTATGAATTTGAGCACATAGATTTAATTACCTTAAGCACATAATTTTGTTAGTATTAAAGTACGCTATTGATTAATGATAATCAAGAGTTTTGACATTTGTTGTGACCTGTATATCTTTATAAACAAATCATGAATACTAATTAAATATATAGTTTCAAAGTAGTTATAGTCACTAATGTAATATGATAACATTAGTAGTGGTTAATACATATACATATATAATTAGAAGTACAATGTATAACATAAATAGTAAATACTTATACTACCTTTGTCCTAAAAAAAGAGTTCGGTTTCACCAATGTACAACTTTTTATTTTTGCTCAACCAAGTAGAGGTGCAACTCATTTTATGCCACTAATTTCCTCATTAAGAGTATTGTATATCAATAAACCCTTTTAATTTATTATATCTCATTAAGGGTATTTTGGAAATTTTGTTGAAAATTCATCTTGGACTTTTAAAACTGGATTTTTTTTTTTGGGGATAAAAACTTGTTTAGAAACTAGACTCTTTTTTTTGAGACGAATGAAGTAAGTGTGTATATATATATATATGTATATATATATATATATATATATATATATATATATATATATATATATATATATATATATATATATATAGATATGTTAGAACTAAAACATATAGCATAAGTAGTTAACACATATATATAGTAGTTAGTAAACAATGTAGTTATACATTCAAACTCCAAATTTTAGTGAAACTACTAATACCCCATTGACCAGTCGGATCGCCTAGTCAACCATCAGAAAGTGCAAAAAGACGAAAAAACTAGCCCTCTTTCTGGCAAGAGTATTTAAAAAATTTAAAAATTTAAAAATAAAAAATAAAAAAAAAACCTAAAAAAAAGGGTGTGAAAAGAACCCTAATTACTCCTCTATATTTAGACACCACCCCAAACCTCTCAATCCCAAGACTCCTCCTTGTTGTCGGCGTACTCAACCATCGCTAGTGAAAATTTCGAGGGACAAACACAAAGTCCTTTGATCGTCAGTTTAATTTCACTGATAAAAGTGACCTTCTCCTCCTCTACATCAACACCGTCTTATGTGGTGAGTGCTTTTAGGATTTCTCCCCTAAAGCCGGCGACGATCATCCCCTTCTTACAGGTGTCTAAGTGGCTGCTTTGTAGTCAGCCCAGTATTGGCTCGATGAGTGCTTTTGTGAATAAAGGAGGAATTGCTGATGTAGTTGAAAAGGATAGTAAGAACAATGTTGAAGGGAGGAAGGGGGCTGTTGTGGAGAGGAGTAAAGTTGCTACTATTGCTCTGGCTTCATCGGCGGCCATGGTAGAGAATTTGACGCTTTCAAGAAGCGGTTGGCTATCAAGATTGTTGAATGTGTGTTTTGATGATGCAAATTTAGAAGTTTATTTGCAGAACTTCCTTTTCATTGTCATCAGTTTTGCAAATTGGGAGAGTTTCGTTCTCTTGAATTGGCTGAATTCCTTCCAATTTTGTTGACTATTATTTGTTGCACAGCTTCCAGTTCAACATTTGGCTGATTATCGGATTTTCTCCCAACAAATTCAAGCAAGTTTGTTTTGCTTGTCTGATTCTTGTGTTTAGTTTTGATATTTTTCTATTTTCTAGGATTTATTATTTTTTATCCCAACATTTGTTCAGATCATGTTTGGCTGAGCCTAGATCGATTCATGTCTAGTTGAGTCTAGATCGATCCCCTCCATCTCTTTGATGAGTATAACCCAAATTATTCTTGCCAAATGCTATAAACTTGGGCAATAAATGGACAGAAATTTTCATCAAGGGTACTTTTGTCCGCACAAGAGTTATTTCAACTAACATCACAAGCTTGCATCACTTTTCCGGCTAGTAAGGGGTTATATGTTAAAGGTTTTGCCGGTCAAGGGTCTTATTGGTAGTTTCACTAAAATTTAGGGTTCGATTGGTAATTTACAAGAACCTTGATGATAGTAAATGTAATTTACCCTATAATGAAAGTAGTTTAGTGCATATATACACATAGTTTTATGCACACACATAGTGACACGCACATGTTGGTTATTCATCTATTTTTTTATCTTTTAAGTAAGCAATTATATTTTTATATTACACTTTTTAAAATTTTTGGTTAGACTTATTATCTATATTGAATTTCATTTTTTTTCATTTGTTAAAAGTTTATTGTGTACTATTACTTTAAATTTTTAATAAACTTTTAAAGTGAACATTCTTTTTTAATTAAAATTTGAACATTCCTTAATAGGAGATTCATATGAGATGTCACATTCAGAAGATTTAGTCTTGGGCTTTCATAGGTAGATTGGTGACATATCTGAAATTGGATATACGTTATAATACACGATTTGTACAGCACAATGGTGATTTACATTTGTTTCTATTAGTTGTATAAATATTACAATCTAATAGATTATACAATTGTTCGAATTCACCCGGTTGATGAGATATCTGAGATCTATCAAATTATATATGTATAAGTTGTATTGACCACTTCTTCATTTAAATAAAATATTTCATTTGATTTTCAATAAAAATACATATAATATATATAAACTTAAATATATAATATACATAATTTTTTCAATCTCAACAAAATTTTAATTTTTCTTCTGAATTATTTTAAAACGATTTCACTTTGACCATTTAATAATTAATTAGCATATCAAAATCATAATTTTTTTAAAACAACAGAGCATTGTAAAGTAAAAATTTGATGACTGGTTAAAACAAGGTAAAGAACTTTTTACAATTAATAATTGAATAAAAAAATTTAATGCTTAAGAAAAAAAATGAGGGCAATCAAATTTGGTCAAAAAGGGAAAAGCGGGATGTTAAAAAATAAAAGGCGCCCCATCATTTCAAAATATTTTTTCTTTTGCCAATACTTAAACAAAATATCAGTTCAGTAGTCAGCACTCCTCAAAATCAAACTTTACTCTCTCATCTTTTTATACTGTTCTCTACCCAAACTTTACTCTCCAAGTGCTGTCTCTCCCAACTCATTTGAATCTTTTCACCAAGCTTCCATTAAGAGTAAGATTTTTTAACAATTTTTCTTATTTTTTGGGTTTTTAGATGTAAGCTAGGCTGAAATTGGTTGGATTCATTTGCCCCTGTAAATATTAAGGTTTTCACGATGAAAGTGGTTCATGGGGGTTTAGTTGGTGATTGCAATTGCAAGAACAAAGACTTGGTAGTTCACTCAATATAAAACTCTAATTCATTCTTATGGCTGTAGGCATCCTTCGATTTTCTTTGTTTTAGATTGAATTGGTCCACCCAAACTCTAGAGGAAGCCAAGATTCGAAGGATTTTCTTCTCCAGGAGCTGGAACTTTTCGTAACTTATCATGCTTATTTTTTTCCCTAATTGAATCTTTTTCTAATCTTATAGTCATTTTGAATTATTGAATTTCCTTTTTCAAAAAATAATAATATTTTTTAAGTAATTGAATTCATCACATAGGAATCAAAACTTCGGAATTTGTATAGGAAAATAGAACAAGTGAATCCAATTTGGAAATCCTTCACCTCCCTTAAATTGTTCCGTTTTTTTCCTTATTTGCTTTGGCAGTCAATATAGTTCACTTTTATTTTTTCTTTATTATGTTGGTTTTGCTAGGTTTAGCTACTCATCGGCGTTTAGAAAGTTTGAAAAAATTCACTTCATATTGAATCTTGGTGAAAAGTAATGTAAATACATCTGAGTCTCGGAAAAGCAGTGGAAAGTACATTCTTCTATATGTTTTGTTGTTTTTTGTATTTGGTTATGGTGGTGATTTAATCTTTATTAGGAAATGCTCAAAATTATCATGCTCTTGATATTTTTCCATTTTGGGCCAAAAATCAAAGGTTATAAAAAAAAAGTTATTTTTTAGACAAAGGTATTTCATTTACAAGAGATGATTTCTTAAAGATTGATTTCACTCCATTAATCAAAATGATTTTTTTTTTTAAAGAAAAACGTAAATTTTGATCAGTTGCGAGCCAGAAACATAATTTTCTCACATTAAATCATCCAAAATTACAGCAAATTGGAAATTTCTTTTGTGGGATTGAGAGAAGGCGTGCTTGTAAAATCTACCACCCAAAAAAATACAAGATCATAATATTCGATGGACAAAGAACATGACTAAGGTTGGGAAAGTCAAGAACATTTTATGTAACTTTATGGTTCATGCGTGTTCTCTATTTAATTTCTATGAAATTTCAGCCAAACTTGAATGTATGGATCAGTAAATCTGTATACTTCCAATACACAATTCAATGTGTCAAGTTGCATTGCCGAGTGCTTTCCCCTTGGTACCCTACATTGGTAGAAAAATGTCTATATGAACACTGGCACCCACAAGTGAATCCAATTCGCCATTGGGGACCATTTCATAGCATTTGTGGGCTATTCCGGTCTTTCATGGTGTGCCATGACCGAAATGTTGAAACCCCTTTTTCGTATGTTTTTTGGCTCCGCTTTTGACTTGATCATATTTGTATCACCATAGTCGACATGGGTTGTTGACTTTTGGTCAATCCTTTTACATTCACCAAATTTTTGTGTCTAAAAGTGAAAATGAATAATTGTTGTCCTGCAAAATGTATAAATTATGTGTCTTTTAAGCATGCATCTTGATTTCACCCCATTTACTTAGCGTCTTTTATGTGGAAATTTTCTGTTGTGAAGAAGGAACTCTTTATTCTAGAGAATAAAAAACCCTTTTGATGGGAAGAATTGACATTTTATTGTATTTTGTTGGTGCATATAAATCTATCACTAACCTATTTTGCTTCCCAATGGCTTATCATTGGAAAGCTGACCTGCTAAATGAGAAGAGTAGAATTGGCCCCTCAAATCATACCTCTAGATTGAAGACAATTCTTCCCTTTATTGTTCAATTTTTGAAGGCAAGTATAACTTTATGCCTTACACTGACAAAACTAGCATTAGTTGAATTATGTATGTCCACAATTTGTTCTTTTAGGTTTTATTTAATCTATTTTACAAGTAGAAGGCTGGCTGTTGATTTTTTTCTTCTTCAGAATGAAGACTTAACACAGGTTAAGGCATTAAAATGTAATTAGTTTGTCCTTATTAATAATTATAAATGTTTTAAAGTGTCCAAGACAATAAGCTGCCTTTTGTGATAATGTGCTATTCTTTTCCAAAAATTTTTATTTATAATGTTTTTTGTTGTTGTAATGAAAATAAAAGCATTTTTATATTGTATTTGAGGCACTGCAAAGGTAAAAGTAGAGGAGAAGACCAGCATTGGATTCATATTGTGTTCTAATCTATGAATGAATTGATTACAGGTAATGGAAAAGTCATGGTTGAAAATTGCTCATAGAACAAAGGACAAAAGATATAAGTTAAGGGTGGAAAAGTTCCCAAAATTTGATGATCATGATAAAGAAGAATCGGAAAAAATTCGTTGATCTTGTAAATCATGCAACAACTTCTGCCTTTGTAATAGAGACACTGTGTTTTTTCATTTAATGCATAAAGGGAATTGTATGGATTATGATAAATGGATATATCATGGTTATGAGTATGGAGATGCTTCAGATGATGAATATTTAACAACCAATAAGATTGATGCTGATGACGAGGAAGGTTATGGTGATGATCTAGATGACATATTGAATAACATAGGTCAATGTAATTGGGGTGAAAATTAGCAAACTGGTTGTGGGTCATCGAATAATTTTGACAATGATGTAGAACTCCTTCGTAGATTATTAGATGAAGCCCACAAGGACCTCTATCCCAGGTGTCAACATTTTTCAAAATTTTCATTCATTGTGACTCTTTTACATTCAAAGACTACTAGTGGTTAGACAGCCAAGTCTTTTGATCTTTTGCTTGATATATTCAAGAAAGCCCCTCTAAAATCAGCTTCCATTCTACATAACTAAAAGATACATATGAGATTTAGGGTTTCAAAGTGAAAAAATTCATGCTTGTGTCAATGATTGTGTTCTTTTTTAAAATGAGTATGCATCACTTAGCACTTATCCAAATAATAAGTGTAATGAGCTTCGATTTATGGGCGATGGTTCAAAGGTTGCTCATAAGGTTTTTCGATACTTTTCTTTCAAACCAAGGCTACAAAGATTGTACATTAATGGGGAGATAGCTTGAGACATGAGGTGGCATAAGGAAAACCAAGTCGATGATGATAACATAATTAGGCACCCTGTGAATAGTAAAGTATAAAAAACACTTTGATAGAGTGTTTCCTCCCTTTGCAAGTGACATTCGAAATATGAGACTAGGTCTTGCCAATTACGGGTTCAATCCATTTGGTAACCTAAGCAATACATACAGTGTTTGGCTTGTCTTTCTTGTCCCATATAATTTGCCTCCTTGGAAATGCACAAAAGAATGATTCTTCTTCTTGTTGATTCTAATTCCTAGATCCAAATCGTTGGGAATTAATATTGATTTGTATTTGCAATGATTGATGAATTGAATAAATAGCAGATTGGTGTCAATGCTTATGATGCTCATAAAAGAAAAAAATTCACATTAAGTGTAGCTTTTTTGTGGACAAAAAATGACTTCCCTATGTATGGTATGCTATCTGGTTAGAGTACCAAAGGCTACCATGCTTGTCCAGCTTACATGAATAAGACATCATCTTAGTGCATGTATCACAGTAAGAAAATGTGTTATGTAGAACATCGTAGATTTTTGCCATTTGACCACCAATGACAAAGAGACAAAAACAATTTTGACGAGAGTTTAAACCTCCAATACCTAGTACTACCTAAGTCTGGCCATAAGATTCTTCATAATGTTGAGATGCCAGTTAGTAGATCATATTCCTTAAGTAAATCTTTTGGTAAAGGCCAAAAAAAAAAAAAGCGTAAGCACAAATGGCACATTCCGCAGTGGACTAAAAAAATATGTTCTTCAACCTTCCATATTGGGCAAACCTTAAATTGAGACACAACATAAACATTATGCGTGTTGTTAATAATGTGACCCAGAGTTTGGTTACAACATTATTTAACATTAAGGGTAAGAGTAAGGACACTTGGAAATCTCATAAGGATTTGATGGATCAAGGCTTAAAAAAAAGTTTGCATTTGCAACCACATGGTAATTCATTCATCATGCCTACGGCTTGTTAACATTTCATAAAAGATGAAAAGTATAAAATACTTAACTTCATTAACTCAGTGAAGTTCCCCAATGACTTTGTTTCAAATGTATCTCAATGCATAAAAAGGGAAGTAATACGAATTCTAAACTTGAAGAATAAAATTCGAACCTATACCAGAATGTTGATCCTAGTATCGTCTTCTAGGTTGAACTAGCTCTTCCTTTAGCAAGACACTAACTCCAAGATTGAAGAAGGACCTTGCATTTGTCTACTTGACACCTGAGGGATCAAACCAAAACCTAGATGTGAGTTGGACTGTTTCCTTGGAACCAAGAAGCATTGATACGAATCTTAAACCAAAGAATCAGAATTCGAACCTATACCAGAGTGTTAGCCCTAGTATCATTCTCTAGGTTAAACTAGTCTTCCTTTAGCAAGACACCCAACGGAATTATCAAAGACCCAAGATGTGAACTTTGACTATCCTTGGAACTTTACTTTGTCCACTTGACACCCAATGGAATTGTCAAAGACCCAAGATGTGAACTCTGACTATCCTTGGAACCAATCGGCACACTCAGATTATTGAGGGAAAGAAACTCAATAAAATAGCTTAAATATGAACCTAAGAGGCTATCCTCAAAAACTCAAAACAAGTTCTAAACTAGAACTCAAAAGAAAAGCTAAAAGCACTCAAGTTTGTAATTGATCAAAGTCTGAATTTTATTGTGGTTGAATGCCTCTATTTATAGATTACAAGGCCGAATTTTAGGATACTAAATCTATCCTCCAAAAGGATTAGAACTCCTCTTTTAGGAAGATAACTAAAGAAACAATTACTTAAAATAAAGACTCCTCATCTAAGAAAAGAAAATAACAAATAAAGTTACCTAAAACTAATCCAAAGCTGAATTGAATTGAGTTGGCCGAATTTGTGTTGTATTTGGCCAAGCTTAATTTCATCCAAGCTTGCATTGGATTTGAAAGCTTCTTTAAATAACATGGCTATGAATTTGGAAGTTTCTAATGTAGCTTATGATCAAGTAGTGGCAATACTTGATCCATCATTTACAACACTAAGTAGAATAACACTTGATAACTCATAACTGGAAGTCCTTGCTGTCTTAGTATTTTGAGCTTCAAATACTTCAACTATAAGTGTTGCTAAAACATCATTCATTCTCCTAGTTCTTAACCTATTCATATGCCTTCCAATGCCTTGTAATGGACCAAGGTGTGGACATCTCTTTGTAGGCAAATTCTAAAATAAACATCCAACTTGTGCTATTAGAATTGTCTCTCTCGGATTTGGTTGAGTTGTCTTGGCTAAATGGTTGATTGTTTCAACCTTGGCTCTTAGATTTTCATCAGTCCCCCTTTCTTTAAAAGGAATCACCCTCGAGTCCATAAACTCTTCATCTAACTTGAACAAAGAAGATCAAAGACACTAAATTTAGCACTACCTCCATAAGCATTTGGAAAAACAAGTTGGTATGCATTCTCGCCCATGCGTGCAATAATTTGGAAATGATCATCTTCTCGTGGATGAAGCTTAGTCCTTACTTGCATTCTCCCTCTATTAGCAACTTGAGCATAATGTTCATTCTTCTTGATGATTTGAAGGTGTACCCTCTCATGTAATTCTTGAACAAACTTAACCTTAGTTGCACCATAAAAATTTATTTGCTCATTGCTTGGCAATGGTACTAAGTGAAGAGGGGTTATTGGTTTAAAACCAAGCAACCTAATTTCACACAAGACACTTAGAAAAAATTTAATACGCTTCACATGCTTTTCTAAGCTCTTGCTATACATGAAAATGTCATCAAAGTACACAACAAATTTTCCTTTAAACTGCCTAAGTACATGATTCATGAGTCGTGTGAATGTGCTAGGTGCATTAGTTAATCTAAAAGGCATGGCTAACCATTCATACAAATTAAATTTAGTTTTACAAGCAATTTGCCATTCATTTCCATCTTTAAAGTGTATTTGATGATATTCACTCATAAGGTCATTTTTAATATACATTTTAGAACCATGCAATTCTTCAAACATGTTATTAAGGCGAGGTATTGGATGTCTATACTTAATTGTAATTTTATTTACAGCTTTACAATCAGTACACATTCTCCACGTACCTTTCTTTTTGGAACGAGGTTGACTGGAACTACGCATGGACTAAGACTTTCTCGTACATGACCTTTATCTAGCAATTCCTCAACTTGCTATTTGAGCTCTTTTGACTCTTCATGGTTAGCTCGGTTGGGAATTATTGCGCCAGGAATGAAGTCAATTTGATGATCAATTCCCCTTAAAGGTGGTAGTCCTTTAGGTAGATCTTCTGGAAACTCATTTTCATCTTCCCGCAAAACAACTTTGACTTGCAAAGGCAATCCACTTGGTAGTCCTTCATTAGTAGTAACTAAAACTTTTTGAAAATTATTTAGCAAAAAATCTTTACTTGCATTTAAATTTCTATCAACATCATTCATGCAAGTATAGAAACTACCTTTAAAATTTTCAGTGGATGGTTGTGCTCATTCGGTTTCACTTATGAGAACCGAAGTCTTACCTTTAGAAGTTGAAGAAATTTGAGTACTCACGGGTTGAGCAGAATTTTGACCATCTTCAACATTCTTTTGTTCTTTTATCCACTACATGTGCTTCACCTTTTGTTGTTGCTGAAACTTACTAATTTCCGAATGTGGCAATGGTGCTAGTATGAAGGCTTTTCCATCCTTAGTAAGATGATACTTATTAGTCCTCCCGGAATGAATTGTATTACAATCATTCTCCCAAGGTCGTCCTAATAGTAGGTGAGTAGCCTACATAGGAACAACATCACAAAGAACTTGGTCAATAAAATTTCTAATTTTAAAACTTACCAAGGTTTGCTTTGTGACACGGAGTGATCCACTTTGATTCATCCATTGTAATTTGTATGGTTTAGGATGCAAGGAACACTTGAGTTTCAATTTATCTACAAGGTAAGTAGAAGCAAGGTTAGTACAAGATCCTCCATCAATAATCAACATACAAATTTGTTCCTTAATTAAACATTTAGAGTGGAAAAAATTTGTCCTTTGATCATCGGTAGCACTCAAAGCTCCTATTGTAACCAAACAATTTCCATTCGTTTGATCCTCTTCATGCCCCCAATGTTTATTAACATCACTTACGGCCATGTCTTTATCTAGACCATTTGACTCCTTCTTACTCTCACTTTTATAAGTTCTATCATCTAAGATAGTTATGTTTCGAGAGTTTGGACATTGAGAAGTCATATTTCCTCAGCCTAAGCACCTAAAGTATTGGATAGAAGAACTAGTGTTAGAACTACTTGAACTGGACGAAGGTTTAAGGTTACTTACCTTTGAAGAAGTTTGTGGTATAAACTTCCTTCTATTTGCTGGATTGGATGCTCCCTTTGTGGATGCAACGTGAGCCAATGGTACTTTCATTTTATCCAATTTTTTATGGACTAATTCTAGAGTCGAAGCTATGCTCTTAAAGTACACCGTTATGTCTTTGTCTTGTTCTTTTGGATTTGAGGCCATCTCTGCATAAGCAATGTTAGTAATAAAAATTTTCCTACCTCACTTCCCTCTAACCATTTGCCCAAATTATGAAACTCTCACCAATGTAAGGCTGAACTCTCTTTTTATAGTAATGGGGTTGATGAGTAGGTTCACTCATATTCAATCACTTTTCTAAGAGTTCTAATCAAAACAAGCCTCAAAAGTCTCACAAAAATAGACAATTAAATCCAAGTAAAGCAAGAATAAAATATTTAGGGATCAAGAATGACAAGAGAACGAAGACAGAGTTCTGAGAACAAGAAGACAAGTTATGATATCAACAATTAAAACAATGAATTTGAACAAGGAAGAATTTTAAGACTGAAATTGTCAAGTGACGGAAAATAGATTTTCTGGCCAAAAAGAATAAGCAAAAGATGGTTCTTTATGTGCCTGTAATGAATTAAAACTTGGTGACTATGATTGTATCTTTCCCAATAGATAAAAACAATTGCAACTACACAGCAACTGAAGTTCTTGATCAATTCCAAGTCCAAACAAGATTTGTCTTCAGTTTTGGCAAGTTTCTTTCACAGGAAGTTTCCAAGAACTCTAGCAACCAATTCACAACTTAGAGCACAATCTTGACAGTAAAACTCAACAAAAATTTGAAGCCTTTTAATCAAGGATTGGTGCAACCCGAAGCTTATAACAAATCAGGAAATTCAGGTTTCAGGATTTTAGAATTTTCAGCTTTTTTGGACTGTTTCTCTTTCACAAGGAGTTGCTAAATTTCGGGTAGGTTTTTATAACTTTGCAACACACTTTTGGAAATAAATTGAAGCCTTTGTAATCAGAAAACAATCACAAAAACAATTTGATCAAGGATCAAGAAGAATAGGGCAGAATTCAGAAATAAAGCTGGGTTTTTTGTTTGTGGTTGCTCTCGGTTTTTTAGCAAGAATTGGCAATTGGTTTCACAATTTTCACAGACCAATTTGATAGTAAAATTTAAGAAGATGAAGCATTCTTTCTTAGGTAATAATCATACGAAGAAACAATGCAAAATCTAGGCAGAAAATCAGGTTTAAGAACAAAGGCAGAAAGTTGGGTTTTCTGAATTTTTCTTCTTAGCTACGGGTTTTAGGATTTTGCGGCAGTTTTCTTCACGTTTTGCAGCACAAATTGATAGTAAATTTCAATAAGAAGAAGCCTTACTCAGTTAATAACCCCACAAAGATACAACGCATAAATTGGGCAGAACTTTGAAAGGTGCAGAATCAGGTTTTTCTGAATTTTTCTTAGCTACGGGTTTTAGGATTTTTGCAGTAGTTGTCTATACTTTTTGCAGAAGCAATCCAAAAACCAAGAAACCAATATTCACACAAGGAAACAAGAGCACAGAACCAGGTTTAAAAGTAAGAAAAAGACGATGGGCAAAACTGGGACAGCAACAGGAAAAGGAAGAAAATTCTGAACAGACGGGACTGAAATTTTTACAATGTTTGGAACTTCTTTTTGTTTGGTTTTCAACACAGAATTAAGAAGATAATTACAATAGGTTATGGATAGAAACAAGACTCAGATATATGAGACAAAACGCGGAAAGAAAAACAAGAACAAAAAGAAACAAAACACAAGGGATATGAACAACTTTCAAGGAGCAACCCAAAAGCAGCTCTGATACCAAATTGATATGAATCTTAAACCAAAGAATAAGAATTCGAACCTATACCAGAGTGCTGGTCCTAGTATTGTCCTCTAGGTTGAATTAGTCTTCCTTTAGCAAGACAGCCAATGGAATTATCAAAGACCCAAGATGTGAACTTTGACTATCCTTGGAACTTTACTTTTGTCCACTTGACACCCAATGGAATTATCAAAGACCCAAGATGTGAACTCTGACTATCCTTGGAACCAACGGGCACACTCAGATTATTGAGGGAAAGAAACTCAATAAAATAGCTTAAACATGAACCTAAGAGGCTATCCTCAAAGACTCAAAACAAGTTCTAAACTAGAACTCAAAAGAAAAGCTAAAAGCACTCAAGTTTGTAATTGATCAAAGTTTGAATTTTATTGTGGTTGAATGCTTCTATTTATAGATTACAAAGCCGAATTTTATTGTGGTTGAATGCCTCTATTTATAGATTACAAGGCCGAATTTTAGGATACTAAATCTATCCTCCAAAAGGATTAGAACTCCTCTTTTAGGAAGATAACTAAAGAAAAAATTACTCAAAATAAAGACTCCTCATCTAAGAAAAGGAAATAACAAATAAAGTTGCCCAAAACTAATCCAAAGCTGAATTGAATTGAGTTGGCCAAATTTGTGTTGTATTTGGCCAAGCTTAATTTCGTCCAGGCTTGCATTGGATTTGGAAGCTTCTTTAAATAACATGGCTATGAATTTGGAAGTTTCTAATGTAGCTTATGATCAAGTAGCGGCAATACTTGATCCATCATTTACAACACTAAGTAGAATGACACTTGATAACTCATAACCGGAAGTCCTTGCTGTCTTAGTGTCTTGAGTTTCAAATACTTTAGTTATAAGTGTTGCTAAAACATCATTCATTCTCCTAGTTCTTGACCTAGTCATATGCCTTCCAATTCCTTGTAATGGACCAAGGTGTGGATGTTTCTTTGTAGGCAAATTCTCAACTAAACATCCAACTTGTGCTCTTAGAATTGTCTCTCCTAGATTTGGTTGAGTTGTCTTGGCTAAATGGTTGATTGTTTCAACCTTGGCTCTTAGATTTTCATCAAGCATACTCAAATTGTTAAGGGAAAGAAACTCAACAAAATAGCTTAAACATGAACCTAAGAGGCTATTCTCAAAGACACAAAACAAGTTCTAAATTAGAACTTAAAGAAAAGCTAAAAGCTCTCAAGTTTGTATTGAATCAAGTTGTGTCTTCCTCCTTAGCCAGTGGCCTCTATTTATTGATTACAATTTGTAAGAATTAAGAAAGCCATCTCCTAGAAGGATTAGCTTCTTAGGAGACTACTTTAAGAAACTACTACTAAAAACTCCTACTCTAATACAAAGATGAAAAGTATTGCCTAAACTATAAACTAAGCATTACCTAAACTAAAGTCCAAATGTGGCTTGGAATAGTTGGACTGCCAAAACCCATACTCCCATGTGAATTGGAATTCCTAAAATTGCAATTCCAAGTGCTAAATGAAATTGAGCTAAATTAGAAATCCATTGTGGACTGGAATTCCCGAAATTACAACTCCAAGTGCTAAATGGAATTGAGCTGAATTTGAGCTTCCTAAATTAACATCCAAGTGCTAAATGGAATTGCTTAAACCATAATTCCAAGTACTGAATGGAATGGAGCTTAATAGAGCTGGAATTAAGCTGCCAAAAACGTGCATTTGCGTTTCTATAATCGTCCAAAAGCTCTAAACCTTCCAAAGCCAAATTGGATTCTTCACCCAAGGTGGACTCTTCAACCGAGCTATAATTTTCTTCATTGCTTCCTCCCAAATTGGAACCTTCCAAATTTGAAATTGGATTGTGGTGAGAAGTGGCCTAAGGATCTTGATTACACAAGTAAAAATCAGCCACACTCGATCCTTCATTCTTGAGTCTACTAAGTTCGGAAGTCTTCCATGCTTTCCTTGTTGCCTTGACTTGAGTTTCAATTAATTCAATTATAAGAGATGTTAAGGCAGCTTGCATTTCCTTAATTCGTGACCTAGTCATGGAACCATCAATTCCTTTCAATGGAGCAAATTATGGACATATTGTGGACAAATTCTCAACTAAACATCCAACTTGTGCTCTTAGATTTGTCTCTCTCTAATTTAATTGAGTTGTCTCAGCTGGATGGTTGATTACTTCAACCTTGGCTCTCATATTTTCATTAAGAAGAGTTCCAGTTGTCTAGACTGAAAGTCACAACTTTTATGTCTTCATCTAACATGTTATTCAGGTAGCAATTAGGAGATTCTTGACAAAGGAAGTTTGACATATTTTGTATGAACTTAATGAGTTTTCCTAAAGGTTATACTCACGGAGTATGTACTTAGATGTTCTTGATGTTGAAGAATGATGGAGGGAACAATTGCTATCCTTTTATGCAAGTTGGAGAGATTGTTCCCTCCATCATTCTTCGACATCAAGATTCATCTCTTGACTCATTTGCTATATGAAGCAAGGGTAGTTGGTCCACCCCAATATCAATGGATGTTCCCATTTGAGAGGTAATCAACTATCTTAATGTTTTGGCATATTTCCTTACATTCAATTTTTTTTTAATAAATACGAAAATTTGTCTAGCAAGATAGGGGTTTTTAAGGGCTATGTTCATAACAAAACTCGATCAAAAGGGTGTATTACTAAGAAGTACATAGACAAGGAATGCCTAACATTTTGTTTTATGTATTTGAACAATGTTAAGACTTTATTTAATAGAGTTGAGTGTAACAATGAGATGATAGATAGCGATAGTGTAATTTATGTTTTCTCGAGTAGAGGCCGGCCATTGGGCAACCCCAAACATTGTGTTCTTAGTGAGGCAGAATTGGCCAGGATTGATGCCTACATTTTGAATAATTGTGATGAAATAGTGGAACTAATCTAGTATGCTCATTTTCCACAATTAGTTTAAATTGCTTTTATCTATAATTCTATACATATTTTCACTTATTACTAATTTAATAACTCTAGGGAACATAAGTTTGAACTTGAGAAAGAAGATAGTGACAATGTGGATCAATATCACAACAATCAATTTCCTTCATGGTTTAGAGAGCTTGTAAGTTCCACAAGTTTAATATTAAAAGTGAATAGCTATTAGATTGAATTTCACTCATATATCAAGGATTTGTACATGTAGGTTATACATAGTCTACAAGCATTTGCTAACGAGATTCGGACTTCGTCATTTAGACTACTAAATCAAGTTAATTGATACACTAGATGCATAATAAATGGGTATAGGATTCACACCCAAGGCCATAAAAAAAAAAGAAAAAATAAAAATAGTGGGGTTGCGTTGCAGGGTACTATAAGATATCCTGGAGGTTGAATATTTAGGTGCCAATAAAAGAGTGTTGGTGTTTATGTGTAATTGGTTTAGGCTTAGTGATGTAAGCGACTGCAGATTGATAAGGAATGTGCACTCAATATTGTCAATATGTCTACAACATGGTACACAGATCAGCCACATATACTTGCATCCTGAGCTAGATAGGTTTTCTATGTGCCTGATCTAAATCTTGGTAAAAATTGGCATATTGTTCAAAGTATAACTTCTCGTAAGTTATACTGTATTCTAAAAAACCTTGAGACTGTCCAAGCAAAAGATTCAAATTTCAATTTTTTTGTTAATTTGAATATAGACATGCCATCCTTGACGAGGGATAAAGATACTTTGACATTGGTTGATGCCTCACTTGTTGAAGGATTGAATATGTGATCAGTGGAGGAATTGCATTCAATGGATGATTCATTTATTGATGATGATGATTTACATGATTAAGAAGAGTCTGATTATTCTGAAAAGGAAGATGAGTTACAAGAAGATGATTATACTGATTTAGAATAGGGACCAAATGGATGTTCCATCATGTAGTTGTATTTATGTTATTTCCTATCTATATAGTCTTTGTTTTTTAGTTTAATGAATGAGTTTCTTTCCATTTTAAGTACATATATATGTTCAAATAGTATAATGTGTGTTCTGCTTATTAATGTTCTTAGTTTGTATCCTCTAATTGATCTAATTTCTATTGTTGATATTTCTGTTTTCTCAACATGATACTCACTACAAAGTCCTTGTTAGTTGTTGCTTGTTGTTTCTAATGCCTTTTTTTTCTTATCTTGGTTCTTAACAGGCATAATTTTTGTTGAAGACACCCAAAATCATTACGGTTAGTTGCTCAAAATCAATAGGCTTGTAGTAACTGAATAAGGTAATTAGATTATTGATTTTGCAAAACAGTTTTGCAATAGTGTCAAACACAGTGTTCTATTACGATCTTTTAATAATTGTGTGGTGGTTATTATTTTGTCATTGAATGTTGGACATGAATTGTCATGGTGTTGGACATGCTTATGATGTAAATAAGAAACTAGTTAATATGACATGATGAGGGGCTAATTTTCAATTAAAAGAATGAGTTGTAATTGTGTTGTTGTAATGGTTCGGAGGTTTGCATGTATTGAATTTTTTGTTTTTCTTGTGCATCTATTGTCACATCTTTTTGTGTTGTTATAGGCATTTGATCACCTTTTTAACAATTTAAACACTGTGTTTGTAGTTTTTAATGTGACTAATATTTCTATTGATGTACAGATGGTTGGGCTTGGCAATGAAGGATTGGGAAAGAGGCTTGGGGTTCCAAAGTTACCAACGATGTCAACTATGTCATCTAAAGTCAAGAATGCACAAAATCCTCCAGTAGATGCTTCACCTCGATGAAGTTCCCACTTATGCCAAGTCTGCTTAATCCCTCAGTAGGTGCTTCTCCTCAACAATGTGCCTAGCTTATGCCAAGTCAGACAAATGCCCCATTATGTGCTTCTCCTCAAATAAATACTCAACTTACACTAAATCGGCCAAATCCCGCCTTTCAACTCAAAGATGAAGAAATAGGAGAATCATGCATGAGGCAATCAAACAATAATAGAGTTAGGTGCACATTGAAGAGAATCATGCATGAGACAATCAAATAATAATGAAGTTAGGTGCACATTGAATCTAATGATGGAGATACATAACCACGATGAGATCCTTATCCTGACATGAGTGAACATACCAATGAGGAGAAGCATGTTGAAAGCGATTCTCATAAGCATGAACAGTTTAGAAACACCTCTAATTAATAGGAACAATTTAGAAACACTCCTCACAAGTAGAAATAGGCTAGAAATACTTCACAGGATAGGGTTTTATGCATTCAACTTTTTTCTAAAATTTTGCTGTACTTAGCTTCTTTTTCCCTCTACTTTTTGGTTATAGTTTCTTACATGGATAACTGGCTCTTGTTGTTTCTGGTTTAAAAAATTTATATAGCTACATCCAGTATGAGGGGACCATACGAAATTTGAATAGTAAAACAAGGGGCATTCTAATGAAAAAATTGTCATAAAAGTTAATGAGAAGGTTGGTCATTTTGCAGAAGCAGATAGTCAGCAGGTGATTACTAAGAGCGGGTATATTGTGCGCCAATTTGCAAAATTTGATGGCACCACTTGGAAGCATGAGTCATAGGGATTGAAAGATGAGATCCTTGTCAAGTGCATGGTATTATGTGTTTAATATTTGTTAGTTAAATTGAAAAATAATTTATAATTATGGGTAATTGATATTTTATAAATTATAATGTCATTCTTCTTGGCATTAGGAGAATTCAAATTATGATGGCAGTGAAGTAGTGAAGAAGGCCTTTCGTACGCAACTCATAGCCAACACAAGAATAGGCAACATAAGTTGCATCTTCATTTCAAAAAGTTTCCATCCAAGGAAGAGGGCCATGAGGCATCCTCTAACCCATGTAAAGGAGTCTAAATGGCAAAGTTTTTGTGAGAGATTTGCCAGTGAGGACTTCCAGGTCAATTAGTCATTAATTCTTGCATTCTTTTTTATTTCAAACTTTTCTGATTGGAAAACCAGCATTTGATTCATTTTTTATTACTAACATTTCCAGGAGATCAGCCAAAGAAACAAGGAAAATCGTGTTACTAATGACACCCCACCAATAGTTGAGTTAGTCCTGATCGCCCAGATAATTGATGATTTGTTTAGTAAAGTACAACACTGTTTTATTTTTCCTCAAAAGTTGAGGTGGCACTTGCTTAATACATATAATAAGATTGTGGACACTTAATTGACAAAGAAGGAAGGAAGAGAATCAATAGCTATTTGATACGAATCTTAAACCGAAAGAATAAAATTCGAACATATACTAGAATGTAGGTCCTAGTATCGTCCTCTAGGTTAAAATAACTCTTCCTTTAGCAAGACACCAACTCCAAGATTGAAGAAGGACCTTGCTCTTGTCCACTTGACACTCAAAGGAATTATCCAAACTCAAAGTTGAGAATTTGACTATCCTTGGAACCAACCGGCGCAGTCAGATTGTTGAGGAAAAGAAACTCAACAAAATAGCTTAAACATGAACCTAAGAGGCTATAATCAAAGACTCAAAGAAAGTTCTAAACTAGAACTCAAAGAAAAGCTAAAAAGCTCTCAAGTTTGTATTGAATCAAGTCTGAATTTTATTATGGCTGAATGGCCTCTATTTATAGATTACAATGTGCAAGAATTAAGAAAACATTTCCCTAGTTGGATTAGCTTTTTAGGAAACTAACTAAGGAAATAATTACTAAAAAAACTACTACTCTAAGAAAAGAAAATAAAACAACAAGTTACCTAAACTATTCTAAGTGTGTTGGCCAAATGCTGCTTGAGCAAAATTCCCATTTAGCTGAGCTGGAGTTTGTGGATTTGGCAACTTCTTTAATTTTCATGGCTATGGACTTGAAAGCTTGTGCTTGTGCTGACCAAATAGAGCTTCTTTACTCCAATTTGGAAGCTTCTTAATTTTTCTTTAGTTTGATCATGAAGAATGAACAACACTTGGCTCATCATTTACAATACTAAGTAAAATGACAATTGTTGAACTAGAATTGGAAGTCTTCCTTGCTGCCTTAGCTTCGGATTCCATGGATTCATTTATGAAAGAGATTAAGGCAATTTTCATTTTCTTAGTCCTTGACCTTGTAATAGGACCACTAATTCCTTGTAAAGAATTTAAGTGTGGACGCCTAGCTTCATGGTCAGCTTCATGTGGAGTTGCAGTTGTCTCGGCCCTTAGGATTTCATCACTATTGATCAATACAAAATTTGTCATTACTCCAAGAAGAAGGGGGAAATGGTTAATGAGAAGGCACAAAAAACTTTGGTTCATGAGTTTGCTACTTGCATGTTAAGCAATTTTGGCATCTAAACATGTAGACTATTAGGGCAATAATGACTTGTTTCTTAATGTTGGATGAATAGCGACATGAGGAGTCTACTTCTTCCAGTTCACTGGTAGAGATTTGCAAGAAAAAACAACACCACATTCCTAGTCATATGAAGGGGCAATCTTTTCCGGAGAAACAGATAATTGCCATTGAAAAACTCAGAAATGCAGTTGAAGTAGAGAGGGGAAGTGATGAAAATATGAGAGCCAAGGTTAAAACAATCAACTATCCAGCCGAGACAACTCAACCAAATTCGAGAGAGACAAATCTAAGAGCACAAGTTGGATGTTTAGTTGAGAATTCACCTACAAAGAGACGTCCACACCTTGATCCATTACAAAGCATTGGAGGGCCTATGACTAGGTCACAAATTAAGAGAATGCAAGTTGCTTTAACATCTCTTATAATTGAATTAATTGAAGCTCAAGTCAAGGCAGCAAGGAAAACAAGGAAGGCTTCCGATCCTAGTGAATCGTGTGGCATTCTACTTAGTTTCATCAATGAAGACTCGAGAATGAAGGATCGAGTGTAGCTGATTTTCACACGTGTAATCAAGATCCTTAGGTCACTTCTCATCACGATCCAAGTTCAAATTTGAAAGGTTCTAATTTAGTAAGAAGCAAAACAAGTTCAGCAGCCATTCACTTCTCTAATACAAAACACACTTGGATTCAACTTTAGGCAATATTATTTCTTCTTCACGAACGAAATTAGAAGCTTTCAAGACCATCCATGATAATTAAAAGAAGCTTCCAAATCCAATTCAAGAATGGAGAAACAAAAGCTGCTCAGCCGACCACAAGACTACTCCAAACAGTCTTTGGATTAGTTTTAGGCAACATTAATGTTTTATTTCCTTTTCTTATATTAGAAGTCTTTTATTAATTATTTATTTTAGTAATTAGCTTCCTAAAAGGCAAGGAATTCTAATCCTTTTAGAGGAAATATTTCCTTTTAGCTGCTCATTGTAATCTATAAATAAAGGCCATTTAGCCACAAGAAAATACAGGCTTGATTCAATTACAAACTAGAGAGCTTTATTGCTTTTCTTTCAGTTCTAGTTTAGAACTTGCTTTGAGTCTTTGAGAGTAGCCTCTTAGGTTCATGTTGGAGCTATTTTGTTGAGTTTTTTGCCCTCAACAATTTGAGTGTGCCTGTTGGTTCCAATGATAGTCCAATTCGCAACTTTGAGTTTTGGATAATTCCTTCGGGTGTCAAGTGAACAAAAGCAAGGTCCTTCTTCAATCTTAGAGTTGGTGTCTTGCTAAAGAAAGAGTTAGTTCAACCTATAGGACGATACTAGGACCAACACTCTGATATATGTTTGAATTTTATTCTTAAAGTTTAGAATTCGTATCAATTTGGTATCAGAGCTGCCTTTAGGTTGCTCATTTGAGTTGTTCATATCTTTTTATGTATATTTGTTTCTTTCC
Source organism: Gynochthodes officinalis (assembly GCA_020080225.1). Classification (NCBI taxonomy): domain Eukaryota; kingdom Viridiplantae; phylum Streptophyta; class Magnoliopsida; order Gentianales; family Rubiaceae; genus Gynochthodes; species Gynochthodes officinalis. The sequence continues at coordinate 33,839,257 of CM034617.1, forward strand.
AACTTACTGCTCTTATGTGCTATAAGTATTGTTCTTCCTTGTGAATTTCTTAGTTGTCCTCTTCTTATTTTCTTCTTAAAACCAAAAAAAAAAGAAACAGAAAAGTAACCATTTAGAATTCTGCCCAGTTTTTCTGCCTTTTCCTATCGCCTATGCTATGTCTGTTTCTTTGATTTTTTTTTTGTTTCTTTTTTGTATATCTGAGTTCTTGTTTCTACCCGAGATCTCTTCTTAATTCTATTCTTATTTTTGTGCTTAAAACGGTACTAAAAATTCCCATTCGAATTGATAAACTCTGTCACAAGTGTTCTTTCAGTTTCCGTCCGATTTTCTATCCAGCTTTCGCCTCCTATTTTTGAGCTTTAACAAACCCTGGTTCTATACTCTATATTATTTTGTGAATATTGATTGATAAAATAGACCTTGGTTTATTGATTGTTGCTACCGAAATCTGTTGAAAATTGAGAAAACCATTACTGGAAAATCCTTGAAGTTTGTCGCGGAAATCTGTCTCAGAAAACCCAATCCTGCTGGGTTTTGTTTTCTTCCAATTCGGTTGTGGATCCTATTTGATTAAGGAAGAGTTCTTATTGTTGAATATTGTTGCCAAAGGTGTGTTATAAATTGACAAACCAACTATTGGAAATTTGGAAACTTGGCTTGAAAGAAATCTCTGAAAACCTGTTGCTAAGAAAAGTCAGAGAAAAAAAGACAAGTTTCTGCCCAACTCTTTGATAAATATGTTCTTGTACATATTGATTGAGTAAGTAAGCTTCATCTTGTTGAAATTTAATATCGATTTGTGCTGCAAAATGTGAAGCCAACTGCTGTAAAATTTTGAAAAAAAAAAACCATTGCTGGAAATCAGAAAACATCCAGTTCTGTCCAGATTTTTGCATAATTTTTGCACATCATATGATCCAGTTTCTGTCTAGCTTTGTATCCTAACTGTTCATGTGAGTTTTTATTGATTAAAAGCTTCAGCTTGTTGAGTTTTACTGCTAAGAATTTGAGATTTGTTGAAGAAAAACCATCCAAAAACATCACTGAGAACCCGAAATCCTGAATTGAAGTTTCGGCCTGTTTTTCTGTATTTCCTCTTCGTTTGTGAGTCTTGCTTGGTTTAGGACTTTGGTTTTTGTTGAATTATGCTATCAATATTGTGCTAAAGTCGTGATATTAGCTACCAGAATTTTTAGAAGCTTGTTGTGAAAGAATTTTTGAAGGTAAAACCGAAGACTACTTGGAATTGGTTTTGGTCCAGAATTGCAAGTTTTTGTGAAGTCTGAGTTTGGTTTGATATATTGAGCAAGATACAATCATATTCACCAAGTTTTACTTCATCACAAGCACACAGAGAACTATCTTTACTTATTGTTTTCGGCCAGAAACTCTATTTCCGTCACTTGAGAATTTCAGTCTTAAAATTGTTTTCTTGTTCAAGTTCTTTGTTTTCAGTGTTAATCTCATTACTTGTTTTCTTGTTCTCAGAGCTTTGTCTTCATTTTTTTGTCTTCCTTGACCTCTAAAGATTTTATTCTTGCTTTAATTTGAATTTAATTGTCTATTCTTTGAGATTTTTGAAACTTGTCTTAGTTAGAACTTTTAGAAAGGCAATTGAGTGTGAGTGAACCTACTCCACAACCCATCACTATTAAAAGAGAGTTCAGCCTTATATTGGTGAGAGATTCATACATTGGGCAAATGGTTAGAGGAAAGTGAGGTAGGAAATTTGTATTACTAGCATTGCTTGTGTAGAAATGGCTGAAAACCTGAAAGAACAAGAGAAAGATATGAAAGAATTCCTCAAGGGCTTAACTTCGGCTCTGGAATTAGTCTATAGACGGTTTGATCAAATGGAAGGCACAATGGCTCAAGTTGCATCCGAAAAGAAAGCATCCAATCCAGCAAATGGGAAGAAGTTTACACCACAAACTTCTTCAAAAGTAAGTAACCCTAAACCTTCGTCCAGTTCAAAAAGTTCTAACACTAGTTCTTCTATCCAATGTTTTAGGTGTTTAGGGCAAGGACAATGAGACTTCTCAATGTCCAAACTCTCGAACCATGACCATCTTAGATGATGGAATCCATAAACGTAAGAGTAAGGAGGAGTCAAATGGTCTAGATGAAGACATGGCAGCAAGTCATATTAATAAACATTGGGGGCATGAAGAGGATCAAACAACTAGAAATTGTTTGGTTACAACAAGAGATTTGAGTGCTCCCAAAGAAGACACCGATGATCAAAAGACAAATCTTTTCCACTCTAAATGTTTAATTAAAGATTAAATTTGTATGTTGATTATTGATGGAGGATCTTGTACTAACCTAGCTTCTACTTATCTTGTAGACAAATTGAAGCTCAAATGTTCATTGCATCCTAAACCATACAAATTACAATGAATGAATCAAAGCGGATCACTATGCAGGCTACTCACCTACTATTAGGACGACCTTGGGAGAATGATTGTAATGCAAGTCATTTCGGGAGGACTAATAAGTATCACTTTAACAAGTATGGAAAAGTCTTCACATTAGCCCCATTGCCACATTCGGAAATTAGTAAATTTCAAACACAACAAAGGATGAAGCACATGGAGTTGATAAAAGAACAAAAGAAGGTTGAAAAAGGTCCAAATTCTACTCAAATAGTGAGTAAACAAAATCCTTCAACTTCTAAAGGTAAAGCTTCGATTCCCATGAATAAAACCAAAAGTATACAGCCATTACTTGAAAATTTTAAAGGTAGTTTCTATGCTTGCATGACGGATGTTGATAGACCTTTAAATGCAAGTAAAGAATGTGTGCTAAATATGTTTCAAGTGGTGTTGTTTACTACTAAGTATTCCCAAATAATTTGTGTTAACATCCAAATAAATTGTGTTAATGATTTTTTAAGGGGTGTTAATTATTGTGGTTATTCCCTATTTGAGAGTATTTATGGTTTTAATCCACTAACCCCTCTTGACTTAGTGCTATTGCCAAGCAATGAGCAAATAAATCTTGATGGTACTGCGAAGGCTTAGTTTGTTCCAGATTTGCATACGAAGGTACGCCTTCAAATCCTCAAGAAGAATGAACATTATGCTCAAGTTGCCAATAGAGGAAGAAAACACTTATGTGCTCAACAAATAAATAAGCTTCATCCTCGAGTAGATGGTCCTTTCCAAATCATTGCACGCATGGGCAAGAATGCATACCAACTTGTCCTTCCAAGTGAAGATAGAGGTACTGCTACATTTAATGTCTCTAATCTTTCTTTTTTTGAGTTGGATGACGAATTTATGGACTCGAGGGCGAGTCCTTTTAAAGAAAGGAGGACTGAGGAAAATATAAGAGCCAAGGTTGAAACAATCAACCATCCAGCCGAGACAACTCAACCAAATTCGAGAAAGACAAATCTAAGAGCACAAGTTGGATGTTTAGTTGAGAATTCGCCTACAAAGAGACGTCCACACCTTGATCCATTACAAATCATTGGAAGGCCTATGACAAGGTCATGAAATAAGAGAATGCAAGCTACTTTAACATCTCTTATAATTAAATTAATTGAAACTCATGTCAAGGCAGCCAGGAAAACAAGGAAGACTTCCGATCCTAGTGGATCATGTGGTATTCTACTTAGTTTCATCAATAAAGACTCGAGAATGAAGGATCGAGTGTAGCTGATTTTCACACGTGTAATCAAGATCCTTAGGCCACTTCTCATCACAATCCAAGTTCAAATTTGGAAGGTTTTAATTCAGCAAGAAGCAAAACAAGTTCAGCCACCATTCACTTCTCTAATCCAAACCACACTTGGATTCAACTTTAGGCAATATTATTTCTTCTTTATGAATGAAATTAGAAGCTTTCGAGACCATATCCATGATGATTAAAGAAGCTTCCAAATCCAACTCATGAATTGAGAAACAAAAGCTGCTTAGCTGACCACAAGACTACTCCAAATAGTCCTTGGATTAGTTTTAGGCAACATTAATTTTTTATTTCCTTTTCTTATATTAGAAGTCTTTTAATAATTATTTCTTTTAGTAATTAGCTTCCTAAAAGGCAAGGAATTCTAATCCTTTTAGAGGAAATATTTCCTCTTAGTTACTCATTGTAATCTATAAATAAAGGCCATTCAACCACAAGAAAATACAGACTTGATTCGATTACAAACCAAAAAACTTTATTGCTTTTCTTTGAGTTCTAGTTTAGAACTTGCTTAAATTGCAAGAAGAAGATGCCTTCTTACACAGGTAATAACCCCACGAAGATACAACACAAAAATCTGGGCAGAACTGAAACAAAAGTCAGTTTTCTGTGAGGGTTTCTTGTAGCTACGGGTTTTGGAACTTCCCACACACTTTTGCAGCAGCAATTCAACAACCAAGGTTTCCTCTTTATCAAGCAATATTCACAAAGCAATTTGGAGCACAGAACCAAGGTTTTTTTACGCAAGAAAACAGATAATGGAAACAAGCTGAGCGATGTGGGAACAAGAATAAAATTGGAATGAATTTAGTGAGAACTAGAGCAGAATTTTGTAGTGAAGTTTAACAATTTGGCTGGAGTTTTATTTCGTTTTTAAGCACGAAAATAAGAAAAGAATTAAGGATAGATTTATGGTTAGAACAAGGACACAGATATGCAAAATAGACGCAAAAAGAATCAAAGAAATGACACAACATAGGTGATGAAAAGCGAGATAGAATTGAGCGTAACTTTGTACAATCGGTTGGAACTTTTTCTTTTGGTGTTTGAGCACGGAATTAAGAAGAATTTGAACAAGTATTCACAAGGACAACACAATACTTACAGCACACAAGAGCGTAAGTTGGAAAGAAATCAAATATATACAAAAGATATGAACAACTTCAAGGAGCAACCCAAAGCGGCTCGATGCTAAATTGATACGAATTCTTACACCAAAGGATAAGAAACCAAACCTATATCAGAGTGTTGGTCCTAGTATCGTCCTCTAGGCTGAACTAAGTCTTCCTTTAGCAAGACACCATCTCCAACTTGTGAAGAAGGACCTTGCTTTTGTCCACTTGACGACCGAAGGAATTATCAAAGACCCAAGATGTGAACTTTGACTATCCTTGGAACCAAGAAGCACACTCAAATTGTTGAGGGAAAGAAACTCAACAAGATAGTTTAAACATGAACCTAAGAGGCCATCCTCAAAGACTCAAAGCAAGTTCTAAACTAGAACTCAAAGAAAAGCTACAAAGCTCTCAAGTTTGTATTGTCAAAATTCTGTCTCTTTCATTGTGGCTGAATGCCTCTATTTATAGTTTACAAGTTGTAAGAATTAAGAAAGCCATTCCCTAGTTGGATTAGCTTTTTAGGAAACTAACTAAAGAAACTATTACTTAAAAGAAACAATTAATATAAGAAAAGGAAATAAAACAACAAGTAGTTGCCTAAAACTAATCCAAGTGTGTTGGCTGAATCGCTTGAGCAATTTCCTATTCAGCTTTGTGGATTTGGTAATTCTTTTAATCACCATGGCCTTGGCCGAATTTGGAGCTTCTTTACTCCAATTTGGAAGCTTCTTTAACTTGATCATGAAGAATGAACAACACTTGGCTCATCATTTACAATACTAAGTAAAATGACAAGTGTTGAACTAGAATTGCCAACCTTCCAAATTCGAACTTGGATTGTGATGAGAAGTGGTCTAAGGATCTTAATTACACAAGTGAAAATCAACCACACTTGATCCTTCATTTTTGATTTTTCATGGATGACTAGAATGACAAATGATGAGCTAAGTTCGGAAGTCTTCCTTGCAACCTTAGTTTCGGATTCCATGGGTTCATTTATGAAAGAGATCAGCTTGCATTCTCTTAGTCCTTAACCTTGTAATAGGATCACCAATCCCTTGCAAAGAATCTAAGTGTGGATGCCTAGCTTTATGGTCGGCTTCATGTGGAGTTGTAGTTGTCTTGGCCCTTAGGATTTCATCACATGTTCAAGTGTTTGGGTTTTACTTTTTCTTGTGTCAACGTATATGAAGCTATTGTCACATTTCTTATTTTCTTTATATTTATAATTTGTGATATTTAAACAATTAAAGGAGTTATACCTTTGTAACTTTGTACTTGTGCTACTTTTCTTCCCATTGTGACACGGGTTGTGATTTTGGCTAAATTTACATAATCTCTAAGGCAACCAACACATTAGATGTTATTTTCGCTAAGACTCTCCGCGTGTTGCAATCAGCACATGGTAATGTATGCACACAGTACCTTTAGAGGAACAAGTAGTGCAAGGCCAACTCAACTCACCAAATAAAGTACACAAAATAATGTTGTAATTTGTGTGAAAAAATTGTTGTTCTCATTAAACGAAAGCCAAATGTACAAAAAAAAAAGTGCATCAGAGGTGGCCAAGCCCTTTCACTTGCTTGTTTGATTATATATGCATATCAAAGTTCAAAGGTTCCAAGGACGTTGCCAAATCAAGTGCAGGACAATGTTACAGTTCAACCTTTCAGCATTACCTTGTAACCTCTGCAACACCCCAAAGCAACTACAAAGATGTTTCGTTGCTTGTGCCGCTTAATAAATCAAGCCACAAGTGAATACCTCAAGCTACAAAAATCCTAGATGTAATAGATAGTCCTTCATCTTGGTTATGTAAATATTAGTTGTAGTTGGATGTAATTTTCTAGTTTGTTACAATAAAAACCATGGTCTTTGCAGAAAACCACAATCTTTTGGTAGTTGTAAAAATAGTAGTAATAAGAAACTGCAATCTTTGTAAAAAAAATTGTGGTTTTCCATTTTGTAGGGAAAGTTGTCTTTGTAAATATCACTTTTGAGTTTTAGCCAGGACATACTTGTAGGGCATATGTAATCAAACAAGTACGTGAAAATGACTCATTCTCCCTCTAACCACTTTGCTTTCTCTTTGTACATTTGGCTTCCGTTTAATAAGAACAACGATTTCTTCACACAAATTGCAACTTCTTTTGTGTACTTTATTTTTGGTGAGTTGAGTTGGCCTTGGACTCCTTGTTCCTCTAAAGGCACTATGTGCATATCTTTGCCCCGTGTTGATTGTGATGCGCAAGAAAGTTTTGGCAGAAGCAACATCCACTACAAGAAAATTGGTCTTTAGTGACCAAAAAGGCGATGACAACAATATTTTTGGTCACCAAAAGTAGCTTTTAGCAACGAGTAAAATGTAGTCACAAAAAGTTGGTCACAAATGTATTTATTCTTGGCCACGTGAAAAAGTGGTCACCAAGGGGTCACTAAATGACATCCTTTAATGACGAAAAAGAAAAAGTGGTCACTAATTGTTATAGTGTGAAAAAGAAAACCAAAAATTGACCATATTTAATGACTAGTATTGGTGACAACGATTCCATTTGTCACAAAAAAGTTACAAAATATGTTTTGGTGACCAAAAAAATCGTCACTAAATTTATGACTTTTAGTGACAATGTTTTGTAGTCACTAAAAGGTTATGATTGGACTAACAATGGATCTATCATTGGGCTTGCGTTGGTTTGATTTACAAATTAATTGGGCTTATAAACGGACCTACGATTGGACTAACAAATTAGTATGATTGGACCTAACTTTATATTAATTGGGCTTATGTTATAAGAAATAAGGTTTGGGCTAAACAAATATTTTATTGGGTCAAATTTAGCTGATTTGTATTATGACACTTAATTTTCATTAATTGTATGTTGACACCCTAAGAGTTATACATTTGCTATATAATTTTACCTAAAGTACATAATCATTTAGCATTAAAATACACTATTGACTAATAGCCTTCTTTGATCAAGAATTATGATTGGGTTATACAATTTATTCACTAGACCGAAGTTAGCTAATTTGTATTATGACTCTTAATTTTTAATAATTGTACTAAGACACATAATACTTATGAATTTGTACACATAATTTTACACTATGAAAAAAAAAAACCTTCTTTGATTGCCACCACTTATATAATGATTGGAATTGTTTGGCTACAAATAATAATTGGGCTATGTAATTTATTCATTTGGCCAAACTTAACTCTTTTAATTTATGGCTCTTAATTTCTAATAATTGCACAAATACACCTTAATATATATGAATTTGCCTACATTTTTTTTACTTCCAACATAGAGACTTTTTTAAATACACTATAAATTAATTATAATTAGATTTCTTTGGCTAAGAATAATTATTAGACTAAGTTTATTTTTCCTTATGCCAAACTTAGCTTACTTATATTATAACTCTTAATTTCTAATCATTGTACTAGGATACCCTAATATTTTTGTTTGTCCATATAATTGTACATTAATTGAAGAGTCTTTTTAGTATTACAATACATTATTGATTAGTACTAATTGGCTTTCTTTGGCTAAAAGTAATTAACAAATGGACTACGTATATTCTTCATTGGGCTGAGATTCATTGGCTTAATTATGTTATGACTATTAATGTAAAATAATTATACTATGACACCTTGATATTTATGAACATGTGCACATAAGTTTAATTACTTTAAGTACATGATTTTGTTAGTTTTAAAATATACTATTGAAAATCAGGAATAATTTTAATTACTTTAAAATACACAAAAGTTTAATTACTTTAAGTACATAATTTTAATACTTATGTATGGTGGGTACATTATATAAGTAGTCCGTATATGTATATAGTTATAGATAGATACAATATCAAATATTGGTAATAATATTCATAAAATAATATTTTCTAGTGTTTCTAGATTTGTTGAACTCTAGAAATTCTTGTACAGTGTCAAAAGTGAATCCAAACTAAAAAATGTAAAGAGTCACTCACAAAATAACTATTCATTGATGAAAATTTTGTTAGTTTTAAAGTAAAATAACTGACTAACAATTTATATGGGGTTGAAACTCTAATGTTGTTGGCTTGTGTGAGAAAACTTGTCCCTATTCAATAAGGAATGTCATATTTTTGTTAGGTGAAATTTATTATATTTTATTACTTAAAATTTTTGATAAACTTTTAACTTGAATAAGTACTGTAATTAAAATTTTTCATAAATTATTTATATAAACCTTAAATATCCAATATATATATATTTATTTATTTCATTTTTAAAATTTGGACTTTATTTTTTCCTTTAATTTACCTTAATTTTTTTTTTTAAATTTGGTCATTAAATTATTAATTAGAATTTTAGTTTTCAAAATCTTAATAATTTCATTTTCAAAAATAAATTTTCTTTTCACTCCATCTATAAACTAATGAATTTCAATCGGTAGAAGAGTATGTATAAAAAATTAAATTTGAATGTTCTTACAATTTATTATTGACAAGATCCTCAAAAAAAGGTAAAAAAAAATAAAAAATGTTCAATAAAAAAAAAGCGGCAAATCGAAAAAAAGCACATTTTCAACATTTGGAAAATTCCCACTCAAAACTTCACTTCATCCTTTAGAAAAAAACAGCAACCGACAATTAAATTAAGTTGACTTCACTTCCTGCTTCAATTAGAATAGTCTTCTTCTCTTTTTACTCTCACTCAAAACTCCATTCAACACTTTGGAAAAAGCATCACCTGAAAAGGTAAATTTGACTACACTTCTTGCTTTCTATTACAATAGTCTTTTTCCCTTCTTATTCTCACTCAAACTGCACTTCAACACTTAGAAAAATGCAACACCCGAAAGTAAGACTCATTTCTTGCAACGATTCTAGTAGCTAGACAATAGTCTTCTTCTCTTCTTGAAGGTGAGCAAACAAGTGTGCATTTGTGTTTAGCGATCAATTTTCTTTGGGATTTTTATGTGGGATGAATTTATTACAAATTTTAGGGCTTTCTTGCAGTACAGAGATTGGCAAGGCAGCTGAACTGAAGAATCTGGTCACCATCAGCTGAAGATCGACCTTTTCGAAGTGAGGTAAGTGCTAAAATGGGCTAGTGGTTTTGTGGGAGGCTGCCTACTGTAATTTGTGCATATACAGCAAGATTCAATGCCTAATGCACCATGGCTGAATTTGTTTATGTTCTATACTCCAGATCTACCTCTATCCTTCCCATGTTCCAATACTGTTTTGGAGCTTTCTTTTTCTTTTCCATTGTTGGAGTTCATCTCTAAAGGTTCTTCCTTCATCTTTTGAAAAGTAGCATACTCTACCATTGCCAAAATTGGACCTTCCAGTTGACAATGTTTTTGTTGTTTGACCTTCCTAATTGTTGAAAGTACCTACTTTCATAGCTACTGAAACCCAGCCCCAACTGTTTTCTTCACATTATTCTTGAATGGTTGGTGTATGAAGTCTGAACTCTCATTTTTCCTTTTTTGGCATTTCAGTGTGCTGTTGTGTTGTTACTAAATTTTAGGAATTTTTTTTAATCATGTATGTGTTGCAAATTATTTTCCTTGCCGTCAAATTGTTGTCTTGATCTAGGAGTGTTTTTGTGTGGTACCTAACTATACCACACTGTGAATCATATTTCTATATGATTTCTACGGTGATGTGGGTATGTTTTATTGTTATGGGAGTATTCTATTGCATTTTTTTTTCAATTTAGAAATAGAAGCCGTCAGTTTCTTCTATAAAAGGAGGCAGCAAGCATCGGTCCTTCGTGATTTTTTCTTTGTCTTTTTCTATTTGCTTTCTTTAGTTTTAGTTGAGGTTTTCCTCATAGCAAAATTTCTACAACAGCAGCACATCCTTTCTGTTTTCTTCATTTTCTCCCTTTAGTTTAGAATCAGCAGCCGTTCCTTATTTTCTTTAAGAACTTCAGCAGCCGAGACTTCAGCCGCTCCTCTCTAAGTTGAGCTATCTGAACTGCATGTATGATTGGGATGCAGGTATCAAACCCTCTTGAACACCAATATGGAAAGAGAGCTGAACCACTTGGTAATATTTTTGTGGGCCTTTCTACGGAGCTAATGCTAACATTTCTGTCAAGAGTTCTCTGTCATGCTGTTCTGTCCTATTAAATAGTTCTTGTTATTGCATTAGATACTACTTTTTCATATGTTCTTTATTTGGTTGGAACAGTATAACAAAACTTTTGAACCTATTCCAACAGCCAAGGTTTATGGAAGCTGCTGTTGCCTACAAGAAGAAGATTGGTTTCAACGGTATGTTCTTTATTTACATTTAGCTTGCGATCTATGTTTTGGAGAGATAATTTCATATTTGTTGATCACTTGTCGCTGAAATCTCTTTGCTTGACTTTTGTACTTATTGTTATTTGGTTCACAAGGACTTTTCTGATTGAGCCTAAGCCACAAGAGCCCACGAAGCACCAGTATGTTTCACTTTTGCTTTTATATGAAGTTTTGCATTTTAGTCCAAATGTCATCCTTGTTCATTAATTACAACGGACTGCAGGTATGATTGGGATGCTACAACAACAACTAACTTCTTGCATAAATATGGGCTTGTAGGTATTGGCAGATTCCCTCATCTTCTATTGCTTCTGTATTTAAAATTAGTTTGTATTATTTGATTTGATTATTGAAAGATAATCTGTTTTACATCTTAACAATTGCTAACTAATTTGATCAGATATAAGCATCAAGTATATCCTCTGGCATCTTATTGTTCACTCTTGGTACTTCCTTTGTGCTAATGAATTCAAATTGAACATCGAATGCAATCATTCAACCCGATCTGGTCACAGGTTTGTAAATGTTAGCATCCCTCTCATACTCCAGGCCAATCCCATCGTTGATCATGCCATCACTGCTCATCGCAATGAGAGACAAAACCTTCCCCTGAAATAAAAGGTATGTCATTAATTCAAGACAACCCTTTAAACATTCTCCCTCTCCCATCTAGTAATAGATTTTTCACTTTGGACGGTGGCGGTATTATGTTGTTCATAGGCAAAATCTGTATTTCTATTCGTTGTGTCAATTTCTAATATTTTTCTCTTTGTTGGGGTCCGTTAAGAGGGCAATCGTAAGCTGATGTTAGGCCGTAGGGAGGAGAAGAATTTTCATTTCTTGATCTGCAATTTGAATTTTTTTTCCCATTAATGGTGCTAAAATGAATCTATATCCATAAAAAAAAGATGCTAAAGATCTTGTCATGATAATCCTAGCTTTGCAAATAGCATTTTTGCATGTGAATTCTGCTTTGTTAGTTTATATTTGGTTATAAATTTATGCCTATGTTAGTGCAAGTTTCTTCCAAAATTGTGGGTCAATCGAAGATGTGGAAATCGGTCAGCTTAAATATGTTTCAGATGGTAGCTTCGTATCATCTGAAAACACAAAAACTATAGTTATAGATGAACCAAATGTATTGCCCATATTATTTACGATAAGGTATATTCCGGACAAGGCAACAAAGAAAAAATGTTACACTTTCCCAGTGGTCAAAGGAGTAAAGCATCTAGTGAAAACAATATACTATTATGGACACTTTGATGGAGGGACTTCTCCATCTCCTTTTTTCTATTTCATCATTGACGGGATGAAATGGAGCACAGTGGATACCACAGAAGATTTTTCAAATGGGCTGGCTTCCTACTATGAGATCATTTTAAAGGCTCGTGATGAGAGATTGCATGTTTTTCTTGCATATAATGAGAAGACAGTCTCCAGTCCATTTATCTCAGTGCTTCAAGTGCAGCCTGTAGACGATTCATTGTATAATACAACTGACTTCAGCAGATATGCATTGGTGACAGTTGCAAGACATTCTTTTGCTCCTGATGGGGATATTATTAGGTAAGAAGCTTTGACAGTAATTACCTACTTTCTTTTTGAGATCTTTTTTTCAACAAAAACATTTGGATACATCATGTTGGCGAGTCCAAACTTCAAGTATGAAGTTTAAACTTTGTTGTGTATACTTGTAGATAAGGAATGATGCTTTGTTTTGGTGCATCATTAACTTTGGATGCTTATGCATTTGTTTTAGTACATCATTAGGTTGACATTGTCTCAAATCTTTGTCGTGTAAATGATATAATCAATATCTGTGGGAATGTGGCTTTTGTTTTGGTGCATCATTAATTTTGGATGCTTATGCTTTTGTTTTTGTACATTATTAGGTTGACATTGTCCTAACTCTTTTGTCAGTATTAGTTTTATGTATTGATGAATACTTGATGTGGGTATGTTGATTTGTTGTGCATACTTTGGTGTTGTATTGCTAGTTTTAATGTTGATGTTGTTTGGATGGGTGTATTGGAAAACACAAGATTTGATTGCAATTAGAAAATGTTGTATTTCATTTGGAACTACATTTAATAATGCATTAAAGAGATTGGATGGTTTGATACAACATTTTAATGTTGATGTTGTTTGGGTTGGGAAAAAATTAGGAAATACTGAATTTTAATGTCAATATTGTTTAGATGGTTTGATATTGCATTTAAAAGATTAGTGACGACTTGAATTTGGTCACCAACACATTTTTATTAACTACAAAAATCGTCATCAACAATCATATCTTATATGCTATTTTAACAATAATGACAACTATTGTAGCATGAACAATTAGTCCTAAATAATAAATTTAGTGACAAATTGGTGAGAAAATAATGTGGTCACTAATGGTTGTTCATATGACAATACTTGACAACAATATTTCGTCACTAATTATGGTCATTTGTTTACAATTTGTTGACGAATTTAGGTGGTCACAAATGGTGTTGACTTTCTTTCATTTAATGACCACCATAGGTTGTGACCAAAAGCGGTCACCAATTCCTTTTTTTTTTTTGTTGACCTTCTTATATTTCTTGACCACCATATGTGGTGACCAAAAGTGGTCATCAATCTCTATTTTTTTGTGACCATCTTATATTATTAGTAATCAAAAAAATTATGTTTTGGTGATCACTTTATGTCATCACTAAGAGCGTGACCACTTTTTTTGGTCAATAACTGTACCAATTAGTGACCACCATATTACCAACGTATTTTACTAACCGAGCTTTGCAAACCACCATATGACTACAGGATTTTGGTCACTAAATCTCATTTGTGACGACTATTATATATTTGGTGACCACTTTTGACTTATCACTGAAGGCCAATTTTTTTGTAGTGATCCAACTTGTTGCTTGCTTCATGGATCATGTGTAAATTTAGCCAAAATCATGACCCATAACACATTGTGATGAATTTTGCAATTAAGTTTGTGAGGAATGTTGACTATAATTTTCTTTTTAAATAGTTTTATATTGCATGGAAGGAAATAAGTGATGCTTTCTAAGGTTGAAAGTAACTTTCTATCCTCTAAAAGGTATTTTACTTGGTTTTTATTTAGATGTTCACGAATGGCATTTCCCCTTGAATCATTATTTTTCTCTCTAATACTTAATTATTTAAGCTTCCCTTGATTCTTTAATTTTAAGTTAACGGAGTTATCAACTAGTCCCTGTATGAAATTTTATAGATGCATTAAGGGCAATGCATATATTAAGTTTGGGAGGAAAACTAGTTGACCTAAGATCATTTATAGATTTTCTACATATATATATATATATATTTTATTTATGCTCTGGGATGTTTAAAATCTCAATGTTTTTCTCTATTATATTATTTGTCCTTTTTATTCTTCATTTTCATTGTTTTTATTTTGACCTAAGTTAATTTTTTTCCTTTTTTTCTAACTTTTATATGTGAGGATGAAAGGTTTTGGTGGGATTAAAAAAATTTGTGGGCATTCAACTAAGGGTAAGGATGAGTTCAATTACTTGATTAAAAATAGAAGTCCACTTCCCAAATCTTAATTTTATCTTTATCGAATATGCTCTTTTTCTTCCATGTATCAGTCATGGTGATCATAAGTTTTGCATAGGATAATGAGAAACATGGCTTGCCTTTCCAATTATCAAAGGTACTCCGATGATTATAGAGCGCAAGTATACAGTGTCAGTCAAGTAGTAAACCGTGGCAAGCGTAAGTTAAATCCTCAAGGACTATAGGTCAAACTAAGTTACATAAGATGTTCAAAGAAAATTTAGATTGTTGGGATTCTTTTAGACCCACTCAAACTAAATGTGCAGCAAACAAATAGCTAAAAGAGAGGGAAACAAGTGATAAGGTAGTTAAGCACTTAATTATCGGATTTATTACCTCTTAAACTTGCTAGGTTGTCTAAGTTAAAACTTCAATTCTTTGATGTAGGTTTGACAATCTAATGTATCTTAAAGCCTCTGCTAAGGTCATTAGGCATCCCAAATCAACTACTAAAAACCTATATTCCTATGGTCTATGAGAGGAAGGGTCATTAAAATTAGTTGTCCATACAACCTTCAAATGTCCTAAGGTATATTCCCATTCTTTAAGCCTTTTACTTTAAATCTTATACTAGGTACCTAGAGCAAACCCAATGTACAACTATTTGGATCTAAAGCATTGTATGGCATCAACGATAATTGATAGAAACATCAAAACAATAAAGCCCATAGCATAAAATAACACTAGCAAGACATAAGAGAAAATTAAGCACTTGGCATTAATACTCTAACTATCCATGAAGAAGAGTAAATCAAAAACAACCAAGAAATAAGGTAGAAACACTGAAAAATAAAGTAAGGAGAAGAGAAAACTCGAGCAGGTGATTGCAAATCTCTGAACTTTATATCCAACTTCAAACCTGTTTCTAGAAAGATGAGATTTTTCCTCTTCTTTCTTAGTTTCTCTTCTTAAACCCTAAGAAAGAGAGAGAGAGAGAGCTCAAGAAATAAACTAGTCTAAACTAAACCTCCTTGCTTGAATTTTGAAAATATTAGAGTATTTGTACGCAAGGAAGTCAAAAGAGCCCAAAACTAGGATCAGAAAGTAGTTAGGGTTTTAAAATAAAAAATGAGAATCAAACTCTAACATAGGTAGTGTCACTGATTGTTGCAACACTAGAGCTCAGCGGTCAACATAAGAAACTACAAAAAGTTGCTTGTACGCTATGGTTAACCTTGGCAGTTTGCTGTAGTGCATAGCAACTTCTATCGTGTCTATTTTTTACTCATTTTTTGGCCTTCTCAAGTTGGAATTTGGGATTGATCTCTCATGAAAGTTTTAGCTCTCTCTATAAGCTCTCCAATGAATTTTAAATCATAATGATCAGATTATAAATCCCAAGTTCTTAATCAATCAAAATAGCTTCTCACTACCCTCGACCCTAAAGCTTCTTGGTTCTTTTGCTCGTTCTCTGGCTTGTTTTCCACTAGTTTGACTCTTTATTGTATAAAAACCATAAAAACAATATAAGAACATGAAATACTTCTAAAACACAATTAAACACGCTAAATATTCAACAAACTAGGAATAATTTAGGCTTCAAATGAGTGAAATTTTGATTTTCACCAAACTCTCCCAAACATAAACCATTGCTTGTCCCCAAAGTAAGTTATTCCAAAATACAATTCTACTACTTTAACTCATAACACATACTCATGTATAAGAAAGAAAATAGTATTTGATGTCAAAGTTATATCAAAGAGCATCCCATTGTTGGCTTGTTTTGCACTGTTTTGACTATTTATTGCATAAAAAACCACAAAAAGACTATAAGAATGTAAAATACTTTTAAAACACACCAAACGCACTAAATATCCAATAAACCAGAAAAAATTTAGGTTCAAATGAGTGAATGTTTGACTTTCATCTAACTCTCTGATATGCATTCAAAAGCCAACATGGACCTCCAAATATGTCCAAGTTTCACAAGTCCATAACTTTATTGATAATTGAACTAAAATGTGATTCAGTGGAACCACAAACACGATTTTGGTTAAAACTAACAAGTTAGGTACAATAGTAGCTACCTAATGCTCTAGCCTATAAACAAACAAATAATATGGCAAATTGGGGGTAGAAGGCACCACAACTAGTTAAGAACTAATTAGCAAGTTGATAAGTCAAGAGCACCACAAGGTAAACACTAATAAGGTCAAAATTAATATCAAGAATATGAACTTAATTTGGAAAACAAACTCCCAAAATTTTTGCTAATCTTATTGCTTCTTCAATTTGGCCATAAAAGATGTATTTATAGTGATAATAACAGCCCCTTTAAGTCCTACAATTAGACTAGAATAGGTGATTTGATGCAACCAAGATTTGGCAACTAAATCCTAATATGCTTGGACTAAAATTGAATGGCATAAAAATCTTAACACTAATACAATTTGGCCATGCCTAAATTCTAGAAAGCTAGTGGCGGCTAAGCATTCTAAAAGCCTATTGAAATTATAATATATAAAAGACTAAAAATAATTAAAATAATTTTAGAGTTTTTGAACCAGGGTTGGGTGAAACCCTAAACTCTAAAAAAAACCCTAGGAAACCCTAATATAAACTCTAAGGTGTTTTAAATATTCTAATTAAAAATGTAACTCAAAGAACGTTAACGATGCTTGGCTCGTAGTTGTCGAGTTTTGGCAACATTCTTGATTTAGACTTTTAAAACTTCTTTTAATTTTTTAGCTCGAATTGCAATCATTAGACCATGGATGTTGCTTAGCAGGTTGTTGGATGTTGAACTAAAACCTCCTTAAGTTTTAATCTTAGTTCCTTTTATGTCCAACTCCTTAGGTCAGTTAGCTAGGTCATTTCCCATTTAACCTTGCGCACTTGAGTTTCATCATTCCCCCTCTCTAGCGTTCATCCTTGAACTTGAGAAATCTACATCAAATTCAAGAGAGAAAGGTCTATAACATTGAAAGTTGCCCTAATGCCATTTTCTCCAAGGAGGTCTAGCCTATAAGCATTTTCATTACTCCTTGTAACCACTTGAAAAGGACTATCACCTATTGGATGCAAATTAGTTCCACATCAGGAATCTCTCCTTTCACATATGTATCTAAACCCGATCACCAAGTTCAATGACAATGTGTTTACGCCCTTTATTAGCTTGCTTAGCATATTTCTCTATTCTTCTCTCTATATTTTGGCGTACGTTCTCATGTAGTTTCTTAACCACTTTGGCTTTCTTTGCTCCATCTAGGCTTATATGTTCTTTGACTAGCAATAGAGACAAATCCTTCCAAAGGAGTTAAAAGATTAAAACCATATTTTATCTCAAAAAGAGAAAAGTTAGTGGTAGTGTGCATAGGTAATTGTAAGCAATCTCTACTATAGGTAGACACTCCTCCCAACTCTTCAAATTCTTTTGAATGATAGTTCTCCACAATGTGGACAACGTTCTATCCGTCACTTCAGTTTGTCCATTAATTTGAGGATGGCTTGTTGTTCAAAATAGGAGTTTGGTTCCAAGTTTTCCCCACAAATTCTTCCAAAAATAGCTCAAGAACTTCATGACTTGGTCTGATATATTGCTCTTGGGAATTCTATACAAAAAAAATATATTATTTGAAGAATAAGTCTGCGATATATTCGGCATTGTCAAATTCTCTACATTCAATGAAATGAGCCATTTTAGAAAACTAAACCACAATAACGTAGATTGAATCCTTAACTTGTTTGGATCTTGGCAACCCTAAGATAGAATCCATAAAGATGTCCACTCATGGCTCGGTTGGAATGGAAAATGGTTGGTATAAACTATTGGGTTGTGATTTCGATTTTGCTTGTTCATACTTAACACATCAATTACAGACTAAAACATGAAAATTTCTCACCTCTAATATATTTGGCAGTATTAGCCATTCTTTAATAGCCTTTACTTTAGACTCATCAACATGTATGCCTTGTACACTTACAACAAAACCAAGAAATATGACTTTTTTCGCACAGAAAGTACACTTCTTAAAATTAGCATACAATTACCGAGTTTGCAACACATTTAGAACTTATCTAAGATGCTCTACATGATCATTTAAACTCTTGTTGCAAACCATGTGTCATCAAAATACACTACATGCTCTATGAAATGCATGAACATGCTCTATGTATTAGTGAGACCAAAGGAGAACGTAGCGGAAATTTTAAATTTTTTGGTTCCCTCCAAGGATCCATACGAAGTGAAATCAAATTGGTAGTGAAGATTGTTACCTTACCGGTAGTGTAGCCTTGTTGATTGTTGGAGATTGTTGATTGTCGAATCACAAGCAAAACCAATCTAGCCTTGCCTCTATGGTATCCACACGATCGTCTCCAAACCTCAAGTTAATTGTCAAACAATTAACTAAAGAAAAAAGTAACAAAAATCTTATAGTGCTAGCTAGGATTTTGTTATTCAGGTATTTCCTCAAGTTCTCAACTCAAGAATTGGTTTTCTTTCAATCTCTTCTTATAAATTCGTTTTTGGTTCTTATTTCTCAAATAAGGAGTGGTGTCTATATTGAACAAGAGAAGAATAAAGAATAAAATTTCATGCACCAAAGAATAGCTCTTGTTTTTCTTCAACAAAGAAAGCTTAAAAGGAAAGCTCACAAACAAAATTTTGTCCCATCAGTTTCCTTGATCTGAATTCAATAATTCATCCATGTAAACAGCTGCCTGTTCACATTTTCATATCCACAAATTGAATTGCAATATGTTGCACATGGTTGCCTTTTCATTTTCCAATTAATGGCTATCTTTTCATTTTCATAAAATGAATTGCAATATGTTACTTTTTGATTTTCCAATGAATTGTTGCCTTTTGATTTTCCAATGAATGGTTGTCTTTTCATCTTCCAATAATAAAATTTATTTTGATTATTATTTAATTAATAAATCCAAAACTCATTTTGGATTTATTAATATTAATAGAACCAAAATCTTTTGGCTTTAAATCCAAAACCGTTTTAAAACGAAAACCCGATAGATTCCTATTCTCAATAGAATTCTTAAATTAACCAAAATTTCATCACATAAATTTTGCACTTCTTTTGGGTACGATCTAAGTGTGTAACCCAATAGGTTCTCATAACGTCGGCATTGACATAAAATATATTTTATGCCAAAAGTAATGAGCGGTGTCTACCAACACATCAATACTACCCAAGTTATGAGAATATTAGTAATTCGACATTACTTTTCTTGTGATAGATATTACCGTGTAATTAAATCCCTTTGCCCTAGATATCATGATTGAACACGAGCCATGGAACGTGTCATGCTCGTATAGTTCAATCTTTGCATTTCTTGATTCCCGAGTAAACACATCTATACAAATGAGCCCAATATCACATATCAACTCATTTGAGCACAGCCATGCATTTTATGGTCTTACTCAATCAAGGGGCCCTAAGATATCACTCCCATTATATAAGAGGGGCAAATCCTTTCTTGATTACTCAACATCCCACTACATGATTTATTACATATCCAATTACTACTTTTATAGTTCACCCTTTTACGGGCAACGTTTAGTATTATCAAAACATGCAACTCCTCATGTTGGGATCTCTGAGAATCTCAAGTCTAAGGATTATTTACACCATCATCACTATGAGAAATATTTGTGACACTTTATATAATAATCCATGTAATATTTCTCATGGCGGGTCAATCCAGTACATTGTTCTCTAACATGTACTCATGTGTTAACTTGATATCTCATATCAGGAACAATTTCATCAGTCACTACACGTACTAGTCTTAATGCATTATCATTGTCCCATTTTATGATAATACTCGACTAGGGATAATATTAGAATAATTAAATTCTTAGAACATTACTATTATATTTATTTCATAAAATGCAGATATAGAAATAAACATAATAATCATTGCCATTAATTATAAACATTATGATACAATATATGCCTAAAGTATCATCATATGATTGGTCTTTAGGGTATAATCTAACACTACTCATATAAACCATACTTTGTTTTAAAGGTAGTTTTCAATTCATCTCTTTCTTTTATACATATTTGATCATAACTAGATTTTAGGTCAATTTTCATGTCAAAGCAAGAACCATGCAACTCTACAAGCATATCATCTAACCTAGGTATAGGGTGACAAGGCTTTATGGTGATTTTGTTGATGGCACGGCAATCCACACATATCCTCTAAGGGCTATCCTTCGGCACAAGAATCACTAGCACAACACATGGAATCAACCTTTTACAAGTCGTCTCCCTTGCAGTGAGTCAACTTTCCTTTAAAACTTTTTTGTCTCCTCGGGGTTAGCTCCATATGCAAGCTAATTTGGAATTACAACTTCAGGGATGAAGTAAATCTAATGCTCTATCGTTTGAGTGATGGTAATCCATCTAGTAGTCTATTGGGAAAAACATTTTGTCCTACATAAGGGTAGAAATAACACTAGGAAGAGAATGGTTAAAATCATTAGTCACTAAGCAAGCCTCCTTATATACTCATGTACAATGAGAAGCTTGCAATTTGAAATCGCGAAATCTATATCTCTTAGGCTTGTATAAAAGTTGCTTCCCACTTTCTTTTGCAATGATTTTCTTTTGAACCCTCTTTTTTTACCTCAAAAACTCTCTTAAGTCCCTCAGTTTCCTCTCCATTTTTACCAATCAAGTCATAGGTTCATTCTTTTTTGTCACTCACTCTCATTCATCTTTTGTTTTCTCTCTTTTTGCCTTTTATCAAAGTCACTCTTTATTCATTTTTGTTCAATACAAACTTCTTGTGGTGAAAGAAAAACAAGTGCAATAGGTTTTCCATTCATTATAAAGGAGTAATTATTTGTAAAGCCATCATGGTTAGCCATTCGGTCAAATTGCCACGGCCTTCTTATCAATAGATGGCCGCCTTGCATGGAAGCCACATCACAAAGGACCTCATCCTCATATTTGCCAATGGAGAATGGCACCTTCACTTTGCAATTCACTTTCACCTTCATATTATCGTTCAATTATTACAATTTATAAGGTGAAGGGTGCTTGATCATGGTAAGTTCAATCATCCAAGTAGATAAGTGCTTGCAACATTAGTACAAGATCCTCCATCGATGATAAGGATGCACACTTTGTTATTCACCTGATATCTAATATGAAAGACGTTGCACCTTTATTACTCATTGTGATATTTGAATTGCATGTTTAAGGCTCAAATTGTCACCAATGTATGTTAACCAGCCCGGACTCTTGTTCATAATCACAATACAATCTTCTTCAACCAAGGCAGGAACTCCCTCACAATCTGACTCTTCTAGGTCTCATAGGTCCCATCATCTTGTAGGGTCATAACCTTCTTATTAGGACACTAAAAGACAATGTATCACTTACCAAGACACTCGAAGCACTTGATGTCTTAGTTTTTAACCAGTTGTTGGTTCCCCGTAGGGTTCTCGCTCAATTTGGTTGGCTTATGACCCTCAAACTTCTTAGAGTCTCATTTTTCCTTCTTTGGGCTCCAACTTCTTAGACCCTCAAACTTCCAAGTCATTGAAGTGTTACTCACATGCCCTTTTGCTGATCCTTTTCTCTGCAATTGCCTTTTCACTTTTTTAGTTGTATGTACCATTTTTTCGATGTCAAGGTAATGTTGAAACTTCACCACATTTACAACGTTTGGGTTTAGCCCTTGCACAAATCAAGCCATCGTCACTTGGCAGTCCTCTACATTGGCTCTAATCATAGTCCTCTCCACCTCCTTATAGTATTCAACTATGAATTTTGAATCTTGTCTGATCCTTTTCAACTTCTTATATAGTTTCTTATAATAATGCGTGGAAATGATTCTTCTCTTCATCACTCTCTTCATCTCTTCTCATGTGTTGATTGGCGGATCTCCATATTTTCTCTTTGATTGTACAAGTTGATACCACGACACCAAGGCATAGTTAGCAAATTCTACAACTGCTAACTTTACTTTCTTCTCTTCTAAGTTGTTGTAGCAGGCAAAGATATGCTTGAATTTCTTATGCTACTCAATATAGGTCTTGAAGTCACTTTTTCCATAGAAGGGTGGTATTTTCATTTTGATGTTTCCAAGGTCTCAATCTTGGTTTTGAGTACCCCTTCTCCTCATATTTGCCCTATTTGAGGCATCAGACTCTTCTTCTCTACAGGCTTTCTCCTCTTCAAACACGGGGTTATGCTGTGCTCATTGAGATTGTGAAGTTCCTTTTGAGCCTCCTTTGATGCTCGATTTTAAGGCTATAAGTCTTTCATTTATGGATGCCATCATAAAGTTCATTCTTACTTTGTGTATTCTTAAAGTCTTTTGCTCAGGATCTTCCTTTAGTACTTTGGCTATAGTGGTTTTAAATGTGGGAGAACAAAAATGAAAAAAAAAAAACATCATCACAATTTTCCCTTCCCCCAATATATCCCAAACCTACACTACTCTCACCAGTGTATCATTCAAAATTGGCTTTTCAATGATGAGCATCACTCTTGCCTTTTCCTGTTGGATTTATAAGCAAAAGTTTTTATTCGAATTCAATTCAAAAGATACACTTGGTTAGACCGAAGGCACTAATTAACTTATAAAATTCCAAAGAAAATTTAACACTGAAATTTATGTACATGAGGCCAAAGAAAATAATCCAGAATCATGGAAAAAGAAAATAATCCAGAGTCGTGAAAATTCAGCAAGCAATCATTCAAGAATAGGGATTTAGGGTAGGTAGACTTTTTTTCGAAAATCAAATTCAGCAAGAAAATACAAAAATTGGCCTATTGACTTTGCTGCTTAAAGGCTGAATTTAGATTGTATGGCTGGAAAAAATTAGATTTCAATTCCTTCTTGGGTTCGGATTTCACAAGAAAGTGTAGACAAGGATCAAGAAACAAATTTATGGGTAGTATCCAATTGAACTACAAGTAATCTAGTCGTGCACTTCTTTTTCTTTTATTTTCTTCTCTCTTTTTTTTTTCAATAAAGTCATAGCTGAACCAAAATCAATTTTGGATAAAAGTAGAATTCCAGTAGAAAGTAAATTTGGACAACAAGAAGTAACTCAAGCAAGAAATTTTTGGGCAAGAGTAATTTATTGTGTCGGGCAGGAAAAAAATTTGAGCAAGTCAATAAAATTTCTGGTAGAATGCACAATTTGGACCCACAATCAAACAAGAATATGGTTTTAGTAGAAAGAATAAATTTTAGAACAATTCAATGTGATTTTGGACAAAAATAAAAATTGGGTAGACAAAAATTGAACAAGAACAACAATTAACTTCAGCCATTATTTTTTATCAGCACAATTTGGACAATGAATTGAGTCTTGCACAGAACAATTGGACAACTAAATATTATGTGGCTAGAATCAATTTTCGGACAGAACACACATCAACCAATTTTCAAGACAAAACAGCAAGAAGCTTCAGCCAAGATAAATTATAGGACAAACAATATTATACGGGCAGAAAAGACGAGCAATCAGACAAGCAATAAAGTTGAAAGAAATAAAATTTGGGCAAGACTACAAGATGCTATGGATAAAAATTTGAATGGACAAGTTTTAATATGCTGTCGGCCAGCCAAAGAATAAGACAAGGACAAATTAAGATTTTGTCCAAAACCCACTATTTGATAAGATAAATTCTGAGTATCCAATTGAACTATATAAGTAATCTAGTCGTGCACTTTTTCTTTTATTTTCTTCTTTTTTCAATAAAGTCATAGCTGAACTAAAATCAATTTGATAAAAGTAGAATTCCAGTAGAAAGTAAATTTGACAACATAACTCAAGCAAGAAATTTTGGGCAAGAGGACTTATTGTGTCGGGCAGGAAAAAATTTGAGCAAGCCAATAAAATTCTGTAGAATGTACAATTTGGACCTACAATCAAACAAGAATATGGTTTAGAGAAAGAATAAATTTTAGAATAATCTAATGTGATTTGGACAAAATAAAATTGGGTAGACAAAATTGAACAAGAATAAACAATTAACTTCAGCCATTATTTTTATCAGCACAATTTGACAATGAATTGAGTCTTGTACAGAATAATTGACAACTAAATATTATGTGGCTAGAATCAATTTTCGACAGAACATTACATCAAACCAATTTTTCAAGACAAAATAAAGAAGCTTCAGCCAAGATAAATTATAGGACAAATAATATTATACGGGCAGAGCAAGATGAGCAATCAGATAAGCAATAAAGTTGAAAGAAATAAAATTTGGGCAAGACTACAAGAGATGCTATGGATAAAATTTGAATGGATAAGTTTTAATATGCTGTCGGCCAGCTAGTTAATAAGATATGACAAATTAAGATTTTGTCCAAAACCCACTATTTGATAAGATAAATTCTGAGGGTGATGATTTTTCGATAGAAAGAGAATAATATAATGACAGAATAATATGGTAGAACAATATATTAGAATTCAACCAGCATTTTTTCTTTTTTATCAATAAGGGCGGACAGATCAAGAACACAAAAACTAAAGGAAAAAAAGTATGACAATAATTCAAACACAAAAGGAACAAATTAGAAAAGAATCGGAACAAAAGAAAGAACACAAAATAAAAGCACGAAACAAGAAATTCAACAATACAATATGAATAATTCAAGGTAACTTGAATTGCTCTAATACTAGAAAAAATTGATACACACCTAAAGACCAACAAGGACCTTCTAATATGACCAAATTTTATAACCCAAAAACTTTACCAAAAATTGAACTAAAACGTAATCCGGTAGAACCACAAGCACAATTTTGGTTTAAAGTAGCAAGTTAGGCACAATAGTAGCTACCTAACACTCTAAACTATAAACAAATGTACAAGATGGCAAATTATGGAATAGAAGATACCACAACTAGCTAAGGATCAATTAGTAAGTTGATAAGCCAAGAGCACCACTAGGTAAACCTTGATAAAATCCAAGAACAAGAACAAGAACTTAATTTGTGAAAAAAAAAAAAAACTCACAAAATTTTTGTTAATCTTACTGCTTCCTAAATTTGGCCATAAAGGGGTATTTATAGAAATAATAGCATCCCCTCTAGGTCCTTCAATTGGACTAGAATTAATGGTTTGATGTCATAAAGATTTGGCAACTAACCCCGGACATAATTAGACTAAAATTGAAAGACATAAAAATTCCAACATTAATATAATTTAGCCATGCCTAAATTCTAGAAAGCTAGTGGTGGCGAAGCATTCTAGCCTATTGAAATTATGACAAATAAAATACTAAAAATAATTCAAACTATTTTAGAATTTTTGAGCTAGGGTTGAGTAAAACCCCAAAGCCTATAAAACCCTAACATAAACCCTAGGGTATTTAAGATTTCTAATTTAAAATGTAACTATTAAATTTCATAAAATACTACAATAGGGCCCATAATAAACAACTCGAAGAATGTTGACGACACTTGGCTCGTAGTTGTTGAACTTGGCAACCTTCTTGACTTGGACTTCTTGAATTAAGCCATTCATAACTTCTTATAATTTCTTAGTTCAAAGTCTAGTCATTGGACCATGGATGTTACTTAGTGGATCTTTGAATGTAGAACTCAAACCTCTTTTAGTTTCAATCTTAGCTCCTTTCAAGTTTAACTTTTTACCTCGATTAGCTCAGTCATCTCCCATTGACCTTGTCCACTTGAGTTCTCACTGCTCTCCCAAATACAAACCCTTGCTTGTCCCTATACAAGAAGTTTCAAAAGGCAATCCTATTCCTTTAACTCATAGCACATACTCATGTATGAGAAAGGATAGAGTATTTGATGCCAAAGTTATATAAAAAAGCAACCCACAATTGACTTAGAATATATTTATCTACCAAAAAAGGGAGATGAGCTTTTACACCTCAAAGACCACCTGACCCTCATAGCAATTGCTTACCTGAAATTAAACCTCTCATTCACCAAATGCATCATGTACTACTTTGTTTCCCTAAACTGTGATGTGTGCGCATTTGCGCAATGGGCACCACTAGATTCAAATGAATAATTATGTACAATGTAAGCTCATAGTGATTTCTGTAGGAAACCAAATCAAAGAACGCAGCGGAAATTTAAAAGTTTTTGTTTTCCTCCAAGGATCCATACAAAGTGAAATCAAATTGGTAGTGAAAATTGTTACCTTACCGGTAGAGTAGCCTTGTTGATTGTTGGAGCTTCTTGATTATCGAACCACAAGCAAAACCAATCTAGCCTTGCCTACATGGTATTCACACGATCGTCTGAAATCACAAGTTAATTGACAAACAATTAACTAAAGAAAGAAGTAACAAAAATCTCATAGTGCTAGCTAGGATTTTGTTATTCGGGTATTCCCTCAAGTTCTCAACTCAAGAATTGATTTTCTTTCAGTCTCTTCTTATAAATTCGTTTTGGTTCTTATTTCTCAAATAAGGAGTGGTGCCTATATTGAACAAGTGAAGAAGAAAAGAAAAAAATTTCGTGCACCAAGAAAATCACACTATTTTCTACAACAAAGAAAGCATAAAAGGAAAACTCTCTCAATGAAAGTGTCCCTTTGGTTTCCTTGATCTGAATTCAATAATTCATCCATGTGAACAATTGCCCTTTCACATTTCATATTCTAGAAATTGAATTGTAATATGTTGCACATGGTTGCCTTTTCATTTTCCAATGAATGGCTGCCTTTTCATTTTCATAAAATGAATTGCAATATGTTGTGTTTTCATTTTCCAATGAATGGTTGCCTTTTCATCTTCCAATAATAAAATCCATTTAGATTTTTATTTAATTAATAAATCTAAAACTCATTTTGGATTTATTAATATTAATAGAACAAAATCTTTCGCTTTAAATCCAAAACCGTTTTAAAACGAAAACCCGATAGATTCCTATTCTCAATAGGATTCTTAAATTAAACAAAATTTCATCACATGAATTTTGCACTTCTTTTGGATACGATCTAAGTGTGTGACCCAATAGGTTCTCATCACGTTGGCATTGACATAAAATATATTTTACGCCAAAAGGAATGAGCGGTGTCTAGCAACACATCAATACTACCCAAGTCATGAGAATATTAGTAATTCGACATTACTTTTCTTGTGATAGATATTACCGTGTAATTAAATCCCTTTGCCCTAGGTATCATGATTGAACACGAGCCATGGAGCGTGTCATGCTCATATAGTTCAATCTTTACATTTCTTGATTCCCGAGTAGACACATCTATACAAATGAGCCCGATATCACATATCGACTCATTTGAGCACGGCCATGTATTTTATGGTCTTACTCAATCAAAGGACCCAAAGATATCACTCCCATTATATAGGAGGGGCAAATCCTTTCTTGATCACTCAACATCCCACTACATGATTTATTATATATCCAATTACTACTTTTATAGTTCACCCTTTTACGGGTAACGATTTACTAGTATCAAAATATGTAACTCATCATGTTGGGATCTCTGAGGATCTCAAGTCTAAGGATTATTTACACCATCATCACTATGAGAAATATTTATGACACTTCATATAATAATCCATGTAATATTTCTCATGGCAGGTCAATCCAAAGACATCGTTCTAACATGTACCCATGTGTTGACTTGATATCTCATATCATGAACAATTTCATCAGCCACTACACATACTAGTCTTAATGCATTATCATTGTCCCATTTTATGATAATACTCGACTAGGGATAGTTTTACAATAATTAAAGTCTTGGGATATTATTATGTTTATTTCATAAAACGCAGATATAAGATAAACATAATAATTAGTGCCATTAATTATGAACATTATGATACAATATATGCATATACCATCATCATATGATTGGTTCTTAGGGCATAATCCAACAATTTCAACAAATTTTGTACAAAATTCTTCCTCTCAAAAACATCTTATTGACCAAAGGAGAAATACCACATCTTTCTTAAGACCATTGGGTCTTTGTTTCTCTCTTGTTTTACCACTCTTTCCTCCAAGTTGTCGCTCTAGTGCTCTAGTTACGAAGTTCCTATGTCTGTGTGGTAGGCTTTTGGCTAATTAACAATGTCATGTTTACTTGGGTACTTTCTCTCTTCATTCATTTGTCCAGAGGTTTATGGCTTTTTTTCTTTATTTTTTTATTTTTTTTTTATCCTTCATACTCATAAAAGTTCAATAAGGATAATGTCCTTTGAGGGCCTATGCCTAAGAGTGGTCTCATAACGAAGTAGGAATTTATCAAAACAAAAGTAAAACAAATGCCCAAGTCATTTCAAAAGCATGAGTAAGTACTAATGATCATTGCAAATAATGGTTGAATTACGGATCACAATGTTTCAAAGTATTGAATTTCACCCAAAACGTCACACTATCCATAAATTCAACTCTCACTAGTGTTCCACCACTTAAATGTTTATAAATAACTAGTTTAAGATATTAAACTTTTCTTGAATGAAATAGCTATTGGAGAATCTTAAAATCTCAATTTCACTACTATTAGTTCAAGGCAAACACCAATTATTATGTTGGTTACACATCTCCCTTCCTTCCAATAATCACTTTTAAGTCAAAAAGAATAACCTCATCATAACCATAGACAAAAATGCCATAACACATAAGCACATCACATGGATAATCACAATTCATGTGCATTATTGCATAAATAATCAATTTGAAACAAATTAAGAGCTTCAATTCCCTTTTTTTTTTTTTTGGATTGTTGTTGTTTTTTTGTTTTGAATCTGATCTCTTACATCTGGTAGTAGCGAGAATCGTCGACTATTAGCAGCACAGTAGTAAAATTAGACCAGTATATTGTGTGTCTGTGATGATATACGTCATTACGACTATTAGCTTAAAGTATTAATTGGATAGCGGCGCTATTCAGCGATATCACGATTGGATTCCACACAGCGGCATGAGTTACGTCGGTGTTGTTATTCAAGCGTCTGCAGTTGGCTTTCCATGACGGCGTGGTGAGAGAATGAGCATTAAAGTTGTAGTTTCTTTCATCATAGGTCATGTGTAGTGAGCCCAATTCGGTGTAATATAATTTTTGTATATAAAGTACTAATGTCTGTCTCACAGACTTTGTATTAGGTAGTTCCTAGGTTGTCAGTCTGACCATTAAGAGTAAATGGGATTAATCTGGTTGAAGCTTGAGTCATCTAGGATTTGTACCATTCTAAAGTCTAGTCTTTAGTTTAGCTTCTAAAGTCATGTGCGGGTTTTCTTTATTT
Organism: Gynochthodes officinalis; assembly: GCA_020080225.1. NCBI lineage: Eukaryota > Viridiplantae > Streptophyta > Magnoliopsida > Gentianales > Rubiaceae > Gynochthodes > Gynochthodes officinalis. Next base: position 33,869,162 of record CM034617.1, read on the forward strand.
TCTTTATTTTGCTTTTCTTGCCCTGCGTGACACACCACTGCGGGCCTTTGTTTTTCATTAGGTTATAAGTATTGCTTTGGTTAAACATACAAACTCTAGCTCATAACTTCATGCATTAGCCTTTGTGCCACTCTATCAATATATCTACTATCGTTTTCGGTAAAAAAAAAAAAAAAATTCCCTGAAGTCACTAATCAAGCCATGACCCCCTCAATCAGTCATGCTCATAACTAACACTAACCATAGAAATGTAAGCAACTCAAATCACTAAATTGGCTACAAAAAGGATATTATTATTTCTTGAATTGGCTCCCAATAAACACATCAGTTGAACATCACTTGCCCAACATTGTCCTTACTTGAGTGCCTCGAGATGTGGAGACAAAAGTGACATAACTACTCTCCACTATTGGCCTTCATCCACCCCCAAGTAAAGTTTCAAATGGTGCCCATTGACCTTAAAAGTGTTCTCGATGTCCTTGGTAATAACCCCAACACTCCCATATGGAAAGACCTTAACCATCTCATAGGGACTTGTTCATCTTGACCTCAATTTTCTCAAAAAGAATTTCAATTTTTAATTAAAGAGAAGTAGCTTTTGTCCTAATTCAAAGTATTTCACCTTGATGTGCTTATCATGCTAATTGTATAAATACTCAATATATTGTCATATAGAAAAGCATATACAATGAAGAGCCATTCAAAGTAGATAAAGAAATGACAAGTGAGGTGGTTGAGGGATTTTATAGAACACTTGATATGCACACTAGTAAAACATAATTTCTTGTGTATAATGTGACCCTCTCACCCACTAATCTTGAATAATAATGTTAAAGGAATAATACACAATATATATGGGACCTCTACCCTCCAGATTTAGCCCAATAGGTCTAGCTCAGAAAGGGTTTTGTGACAACCAAGTGTATTCGACTTCAAACTCCTATCACCATACGTTATGTTGATCTTGGATATCAGGTATATATACCACATTGTACCATCAGGTAAAAGGAAGAAACCCTAACTCTTACACTCTATTGCTTTCATCTACCCCAAAAAATCCTACCACTAACTTAAACATCGGAGTGTATACCCTAAAAACTATCTCGGGATCTATTTTGCAGACTTCCTTCTGGCTAGAGAGTTCTAGAGTGGACACCTTGGATCGGGTGGCTAATATCTCCTTCATCAATACAAAAGGTTTAAACCACTAAAAATCCAACATTTAACAAGTATAATCCAAAGAAAATGCAACCAAGTAAGTAGTAAACAGCAAAGTTGGAAGGCAAAGAACACTTACGCATGAACTTGAGATAAGAAGAGTGAAAGTGGTGGATTTCAGCGATGTGGTGGTAATGTGATGCTTGGTGGTGAGAATTTGAGTGAATTGACTATAAATTAAAGAGTGGAGGTGGGTGTTGGTGTAAAGAAAAGAGTGTGAGGGTTTATGAGAAGGAAGATTTAGAAACGTATAGATTTTGAAAATTATTATTATTATTATTATTGAAATTCTTAGATGATTTTTAGCTAAAACTAATTCAACCAAAACACTAATTTTTGGCTAGAAACTAATTTGAACACCAATTCAATGCAAAAACCGATAAAAGCTATTTTAATTATAATACATAACTAAGAGACATGAAGCATTGAAGAATGTAGTCATGGTACAAATAAAAACTTAACATTTGAACCAAAAAATGGAAGCTTACTATTCAATATTGATGCAGGTTATACTCAATACAACATACAAGTCACTAAAACAAGATAGCAATCACTCATAAAGTTCCATTATAACAAACGCTCATCCCAAATATAACACCACAATCACAATCAACAACTGGTCTCTCTACTATTCCATCAGTACAACTTTGTTTTCCTCAAACTTCCATAAAGTTAAGCTGACCTAATCAAACATAAAAGATATTTGCGCAAGGGACAATCCTCTAGGGGCTTGTAAAGCTTGATAAGCACAAGTTTGTACATTATAGCATAAATGATCAATTCAAAACACATTAAGATCTCCCCATTCCTCTTATCATTAATCAAGCCATGACCCAAACTCAATCACTTATGCTCATGACTAGTAGTGACAATAAAAATGTAGGCAATTCAAAAAACTAAAAATGATATACAAAGATATTATTCCTTGGGTTCCTCCTAAGAAACATCTTTGTTTAGTGTTGCTGGCTCGACATTGTCCTTGCTTGAGTGCATTAAGTTGTAGAGAGGAAAGTGACATAATTGTTCTCCACAACTGGCCCTTAATCCACCCCCAAGTAAAGTTTCAAACAGTGACAATTTACCTTAAAAATGTTCCCGATGTGCTTGTTAAGAACCGCAACACTCCCATATGAAAACACCTTGAACAACTCATACGGACCCGTCCATCTTGACTTCAATTTTCCTAGAAAGAGTTTCAACCTTGAATTGAAGAGAAGTACCTTTTGCCCCAATTCAAAGCATTTCACCTTGATGTTCTTATCATGCCAAAATTTGGTCCATCCCTTGGGAAGTCTTGAACTCTCATAAGCATTCATCTGAATCTCCTCAAACTCATTCAATTGGAGAAGTTGCTTTTTTCCCTGCTTAAGTCATATCCATATTAATCTTCTTAATAGCCCAATAAGCGTTGTGTTAAAGTTCCATCAGAATATGGGAAGCTCTACCATAGACCACTCGAAATGGATTCATACCAAATGATGTCTTATAAGTAGTTCTTTATGATCATAAAGTATCATCCAACCTCAATGACCAATCTTTTTGACTTGGATTAACCACTTTTCTCAAAATTTTCTTGATCTTCTAGTTGAATACTTTGGCTTAGCCACTAGTTTGGGAAGGGTAGGTTGTGCCCGCCCTAGGGGTAAAACAATATTTGGCTAAGGGAGAGCTAAAGAGCTTGTTTCAAAAATGAGTGCTTTCATCACTTATGATAACTCGTAGGGCACAAAAACGAGTGAAAATTTTTTCTTTTCAAGGACTTTAGCCACCACCTTAGCATCATTAAATGAAAGAGCAACCACTTCAACCCATTGAGAAAAATAATCTATGTCTAGGAAAATGTAAAAATTCTCACAAGAAGACACAATAGTTCTAGAAAGTTAATTTCCCAAATATCAAGGTAGTTAGCAAAATCTGCAAACCAATGATAAACAACTTGTCTCAAAATGAACAATTGCTCATTAGAAAAGTTCTTATTAATTAGAAACCGATCACACTCATTGTTATCTACCCTTAGATGATGGCCTACAACTTAATTCTTTGCTTCTTTTTGAACTCCAATTTCCAAATCAAATTATTAGAGTAGCAATACCCAATGAATCAATTTTGGCTTGAATTTTGTTTTCCCTATTAAGTACTTAATAGTTGCATGGTTGGTGTAAACTCTAAACTTTGACCCCAAAAGACAAGACCAAAATTTATCAAATGTAAACACAATTGCCACCAACTTCTTCTCTGTAGTGGTGCAATTAACTTAAGCCTCACTTTAAATGTTACTTGCATAATACACAATATGAAACACTTTTTATTTGCATTTTCCCAACACTACCCTACCGCAAAATTACTTGCCTCACACATGAGCACAAAGGGACAATCCCATAAAAGTGAAAGTCACAACCATCTTCGGGTCAAAAGGTCAAATCCTGAAGAACTTCGGGTCAAACTACATCACTTAAGATGTTCAGGGTCAATTTTGATTGTTTGGATTCTTTTAGACCTAGTTAAACTACAAGTGCAAGAAAAAAATAGCTAAAAAGGAGAGAAACAACTTATAAGGTATCTAAGTACTTAATTATCCAATTTATCACCTCCTAAACTTGCTATGTTGTGTAAGCTAAAGTTTCAGCTCTTGCTGTTAGCTTGGAAATCCAAGATATCTAAATGCCTCTTCCATGGTCATTGGGCATCACAAATCACCTACTAAGAACCTATATTCCTTTGGTCTAAAAGAGGAAAAAGTCATTAGGATTAGTTGCCCATACAAGCCTTGCAAAATCTTAAGGTATGTTCCCATCCATTAAACATTTGAATTCTATCAATTTAGACTTTTTACTCTAAATTTCATTCCTAAGTACCTAGGGTAAGCCCAACATACAACTACTTGAATCCAAAGTACTATATGGCATCAAGTACAATTGGTAGAAACATCAAAACAATGAAACCCATATCATAGAAAGCACTAGCAAAGATATAAGAGGCAATAAATCTTCAAGTTAAACACTTAGCACTAATACTCTAGCTATCTATGGAGAAGAGTAAATCAACAACAGCTAAAAACTTAGAAATATTGAAAAATAAAGTAAAGTGAAGAGAAAATTTGATTAGAGGACTCTAAATTTCATTCTCAAGTACCTAGAGTAAGCCCAACATACAACTACTTGGATCCAAAGCATTTTATGGCATCAATCACAACTGATGACAACATCAAAATAATGAAGTCCATAATATCAAACAACACTAGCAAAGACATTTATACTCTAGCTATCTACGGAGAAGAGTAAATAAACAATTACAAAATAAGCTAGAAACATTGCAAAATAAAGAAAGGAGAAGAGAAAACTTGATTAGAGGACTATAAATCTCCAAACTTAACATTCAACTTCAAACCTATCTTTAAGATGATGAGATTTTTCCTTTTCTTTCATAGTTTCTCTCCTTAAATAGTAAGAAAGAGAGAGATCTCAACAAATAAACTAGTCTAAGCTATGAAAATAAGGAAGTCAAAAGAGTTTAGAACTAGAATTAGAAAGTAATTAGAGATTAAAAATTGAAAATAACAAGCAAACCTTAACATAGGCAGCGCCACTAATTGCTAGGACACTAGAGCTTAATGATCAGCACAAGCAACTCCCAAAAGTTGCTTATACGCTATGACAAACCTCAGTGGTCTGTTGCGGTGCACAACAATTTCTATCATGTCCACTTCCAACTCATTTTTCGACCTTCTCAGGTAGGAATTTGGAGTTAGTATCTTTATGAAAATTTTAGCTCTCTTTGCAAGCTTATGAATCATCATGACTATAGTTGTAAATCCTAAGTTCCTGATCCCTTAAAATAGCTTGCATCCCACCCTCAATCCCAAAACTCCTTCAGTCCCTTTGCTTGTTCCTTGGTTTGTTTTGCACCGTTTTGACTCCATACTGCATAAAAATCATAAAAACACTAGAACAACATAAAATACTTCTAAAACATAATTAAATACACTAAAAATTCAATAAACAAGGAATAATTTAGACTTCAAATGAGTAAAAGTTTGACTTTCATCAAGTTTTGTGCCCAGGTTCTCCCATCGTCAATTTGATGACTTTTACGTAAGGCAAGGAATTTGTGGTTAAAAAGATCAGTAATATGGGATTTGAATGAGGATATCTCCTTTGATTTTATAGATAAGTGTGTTGATTTCCTCTCATTGCATTGGTGGGAAATAGGTGTTTGAATTTCTCATAATTTGTTTCATCTAAAAAGAGAAATCTAAAGGTAACTAGGGTTTGTTGGACAAGGAACTTTTATGGATTTAAATTTAATACTGATGGTAGTGCATTTAGGTTTATGTGTATGCGGGGGTGTTTTATGGAGTTTTGATTAACAAGTCCTTTTTGGATTTTTCTCTTTCTTTGGGATTGGATCTAGCTTTGAAGCATATGTGAGAGCTTTTTTGCTAGGGATGTGTTTATGTTACGTCTTTTAGGTTCTCAATTTTGTGTTAGAAACTGATTCTAGAGATTTTGTGGACATACAGTTCTCATGCTTCATCTATACCTTGGAAAATAGCTTCTTTCGGTTATAAGATTAAGAGTTATAGTCCAGATGATATTTCTTTTCTTCCTTATTCCAGAGAGGCAAATTAGGTGGCAGAAGCTTTAGTAATCAAAGGTTAGCTTCATAGGACATTCAAGCTATGTGCTAAGTTTAATGATTTTCCACTGCATGTTCAGTCTTTGTTGCATATGGATAGTTTTCATATTTGTTATTTAGAAATAGTAGTTGTGTATTTATTTTAATGAAAGATAGTTTGGTTAATGCCTTCCCTCTTTCTCTATATTCTGGGTGAAGTTAGGTATATACCCCTTTCTTGTGTGTAATATTTTTATTTTTATAACTAAAAGAGTAACAAAGCCCATCATCCATTCAATGGCTATCTCATTAAAAAAAAAAAAAAAAGAATATGCTTTTTTATTTGTTTGTACTCTAACTAACATCCTGGTGAATTTGCAGCTAGTATTATTAATAAGTGTAACATTAGTTAAACTGTGCAAAGATGTTAAAATTTACTTTATCTTTTTTTTTATCTATTTTGTGTGATATAAACAAAGAAATAAATAACCATAGAAGTGATAAGTTAGTCCTTTTTGTCTTAGAAGTAGACTAATAAAATAAAGCAAGTCATGTAACTAATTAAATAAATGGTCAAAGTTTCAAATTAGTGGTGCAAAAAGTGAGATGTTGATCTATTTGAGTAAGTCATGACTTAGATGGAAATTTCGTTACCTTAAACAAGTTACTTAACGCACTTAATTGGGGAAGACTAATAAAAACAAACCTTGGAGAAAAATGTGATTCTTTCATGTGACTTTAATACAACATGAGTTACATGACTCATAATTCAACCTATCTTTGTGATCATTATTAGTAATATACCATATTTCTTATATGCGTTGAGCAATTATTTTTTTTATTTTATAAATAAATTGCTACTCCTCTGCGGGTTTACTTTTGGTCTTTTGTTTGAAAAACATTGAGCTAAGTATATAAGTAAGAACAGAAAAAAAAAAAGAAAAAAGAAAAAAAGAAGAAGCCACAAAACTCAAGGCTAATGAATAAACTTAGAGAGTATTCCAATTTAAATAAAAACATAAAAATTAACATAAATTAAATGTAAGCAATGAAAGAAGCATAAAAACTACAAATTACTCAATTAAATTTTTAGAGAAGTGAATAGAAAATTTTGTACTCATCACCGATCCAAATTGGTTTTTATATTAGAATTAAAAGTTTTGTTTGTTTTGGGAAATTCAACTTACACTTGGATTGGTATAATATTTGGCAATGTGAGATATTATGAATAAGCTATGTACGATGTTGATTTTGTGTGAAGTCAAGATTGAGAGAGAAATAAAAATCTAAATGCCTTGTTGCCTTGTTGTCGTGGTTTGTGAATAAATTGTGGGTTTTGATTCATTTAATATTTGGGTCCAAAAAATTGGTATCAAAGCTTATGTAAGAGATTCTAGGGAGATTAAAAGATGGCTTCCTTATCCATTTTTTATGATTATCTTCCTTTTGAATTCGATGACAAGAATGATTTTGAAGCTTGGCATGAATAGATGGAGATTTTTTTGAAAGTTATTGGAATTTGACATGTCATTCATCCAGTATTTGATAAACCACAAAAAGGTCAAGAATCAAGTAACCAAACCCAAATATTTAAAATAAATTAAAGCCACGATTGATGAGCTCAATTCTACATGAGTATAAAAAGTCCAAGTGAAACTATTTGTTAAATTTATGCATGCAAAAATGCCAAGGAGGCATAGGCTATGTTTGGATTGTGGTTTATTTAAAAAAATTTGTATTAAAATTTGAGAAAATTTTGGTGAGATTTTTTTGTAGAAAAAAAGTATTTTGAGGGAGAATAAAATTTGTATTGGAGGAAAAAAAACTTAAATTATGTGAGGAGAATTTGGGAGGGAAATTTTGAATTTTAAAATTTAAAATAAAAATGTGTTTTGATGTTTTTTTTAATTTTGTGAGAAAATATAACTTTTTTTATGGAAGTAACAATCCAAACATAGACATAAAAATTTTTGTTAAATACCAATCATGGAAAAAGTCATGTTGGATAAATCCAATTGTTAGAATTGAGAAGGTAATATGAATTGGCCAACATAAAATCCATAAAAAAAAATGTAAGAAATCATGGACACATTTAAAAGTATTATTGTTCAGATGAAAATTAATTGTGTGGAGTTAGAAGAAGAGTAGATGGTTTCCAAACTCTATATTCTCTATATTTGAAATTTCACACAAAAAGATAGTTTTTGAAGCCACTAAGGACTTGAGGAGTTTTATTATAATAATTCAAAAGGCGAGTTGATGACTAATGAGATGTCACTTGGTCAACAACTAGTTGAACAAATAGAAAAGGCACATAAGGCATTGGTGGATAAACCTAAAAGAGAAATTTCCAAAAATGGGGAGATAGATTAACAAGGTTAAAGTTACAAAAAAAAAAAGAAAAAAAAAGGAGAGAGAACTTGTAAGTAGATGAGGTAATTTAAAAGATAGAGGTAGAGGAAATTTTTCTTATGATCAAGAAGGAGGTAACTTTACTTATTAACAAAAAGATAATAGTGGTGGTAGGACTAACGATGAAGAAAACAAGTTTGAAAGGCAACTAATAATTGTGGAAAGTTTGGTCACTATATAAAGGAATATTGTTTCAAAAATTTTGACAACAAAGACGTGCATTTTAAAAGATGTTCTTAATACTAAAGTACTATTTTAAGCGAGTCAGGCGTTCTATCAGTAATATAAATTAGGTCGAATTGCCAAGGTAAATATGACTCAAAGTGATCTATTTCCCATTAACCTCAGTTGTAGTGATTCATCTTCCTTTAGTTTTGTGATATTTAATGATACCTCATTGTGGCATGCATGATATGGGCATTTAAACTTTGATAGTTTGAAGTTTCTTGTAAGAAAGAAGAAAGTTTATGGATCACCTTCCATGAACTAGGTTGATAAGAATTATGAATCTTGTATTTTGGGTAAGAAGCATTAGAAGGTATTTCCAAAAGGAATAGTTTGGAAAGCCATCAGACAATTTCAATAGGTACACTCAAATTTGTATACTATTAAAGTTTCTTCAATGAAAGTAATAAATATTTTATTATTTTTATTCATTATTTCAATAGGGAAATTGGATTTATTTCTTGAACAATAAATATGATGCTTGTGATGCTTTCAAAAGTTTCAACATGTAGAAAAGCATAGTGGACTCTACACTAAAGTTTTAAGGACCAATTGAAACACAAAATTTACTATTTGGGGATTGATGATTATTTGAACAATCAGGGTATTAAACACCAATTGACATCTAGGTTCACTCCTCAACAAAATGGAGTGGTAGAAAAGGATTGAAAAAACATGGTTAGTTCAATGCGATGAGACTACAAAAGCACTCTCTAAATGAACTCTAAAATAAGGTTTTACATTATTTATTGATTTAAATACATGATAATTTGGTGTTTTATGCATGCTTAGATAAAATACTCTATGAGCATTGATAAGTCAAAAACAAATAAATATTGAGAAAATTCCATCAATGGTGTAATTTGGAGGAAAATGATGCTTGAACGTGCAAAAGGACAACTAAGAGGCTAAATTTCAATATAGTGTTTCACTTTTTCTACCCAACTAACTAAGGAGATCTTTGATGCTTCAAAAAACTCTTTAAACATGCTTTAATATTGGTGCCTTGAGTGTCACACAAATCAGCCAACATCTAGTCAAAATCTTTGCCGAATTGATGATGCAATTCAACTAGTTGATAATCGATACATCTTGGGAGAATCGTTATATATGAAGCTACACAAATCCAATTTTAGTGATTCTTAAAGTATTGGAAAGTTGAGAGAAATAACTACAAATTTTATGCAAATTTCAAGCCTAATTCAAAACTAAAAAAGTTTCAAAACATTACAAATGAAGCACCAATACCAAAACTCAAAAAAGATAGAGAAAATAAGAGCTAGGATAGGTCATGTTTCTAGCATGACTAAGGTCACATGGGGAAGCATGACCAAGTCTAAACCTAACAAACTAAGGTAGTCTTTTTTGACCCTATGATAGGTCTAGAAATTGTTTTGTTGATTTGGACCATTTTTTATCAGCCTACAAATCAAACTCTTATAAAAACCTCTCTTTAGTTCATTATTAGGGAATTTGTGACCTATTAGACTAGAGACTTTTGAAAATTTTGAAACCCAAAACTCCACAAGGTATCTAGTGCTTTTATAGAATTTTATCATTAACCAAGGGTTCTTCTTAGGTTTGAAAAGAAACAAACTCCATTTGGAAGAAATTAGAACTTGGGTTGGAGAATAAGCGTGAGCTAAAGTTTTTCTTGTAAAAAAAGGTTCTTCTACATTCTCAAATGTTAATCTTATGTGTCATTTATTCAGTTGGTGTTTCTTTTCATAATCATGTGTCGCTAAATTCATATAATCTCTAAGATCTAATAATGGGTTGTTGATATTTTTCTTTATTGTGTTGATCTGTATTATAGGCGGAAACATATTATGTCCACTAGCAAATTTTTATTTGATAATCATGCAATTTGTGTAGGCCTAATGAGTTGTATGAATTGGTGCTTGGATTTGACCTTGTAACCTATATTAAGTCTAGACCTTTGTTTTGGAATCATAGTACTCCTAGCATGGAATATGTAGGGGAACTTGATAAGCTTTACATTATCCTTGTTCTTCACTCAAAATATGACCCATACCATTCTATTGTAGTGACTATTAATAGAAGTTAGAATGAAAAAGATAACTACTTCTTTAGATTCATTACCCTATAGCTAAATCATACAGTTAAAGATAAATAGAGACAACTCTAATTACCTCTTAGGAATGATCCATCATTATTGGTATCAAATAATAGTGTTAATTAAAAAATTAAGTTTTTCCCTGCTTTTCCATTGTATTGATTTACTCATTTTCTTCTACTGTAATATAGTATAATTATAGCTCCCAACTATTTAAATTTCCTTTTGAATTGTAGACATGGGATTTACCCTCAAAATAATTACATTCTCGAAGGATCAACCCTACTTCTATGAATACAATAACGAGCCTAAAATCATTCTTACTTGTGTGGATTTGGGCTTTATTACTTGATATTTGTGGTTTTGTATTGCATTTTTCACGTCAAGTTTTTAGGGCTATTATCGGGAATGTTTAATTGTCTTGAGAGTTTATTTGTATACGCTGAAGTATTTTTAGTTTTAAAGTTTTTTTTTTTTGTTGATTTTTTGTACTTGCTACTCCTTTGGCTTTCCTTTTGTGTTTCTTAATTTGTGGATCAATGGATACTAAGGAGAATTAAAGGTTACCAAGACAAGTCTACATTCTTTCACTTGCCTACTTAAGAAGTTTATAAAAGGAATGACAGTCATTGGAACTACGTTCCTCAACTTTATTGTCATGTATGGTGTCTGGTTAAAGAAAGAACTCTTGAAGAAATTCAATATTTTTTTCCCCACTTGCAAGATTATTGTCCTGAATGGGTGTATATTTGCCTAAATCATGGTATCACTCTTATTTATCTCAAATTCCTTTATCATTGATTTGTGTGTTTTTGGGATGTAATCCTTATGTTGGAATATGAAAAGGAAGAGTAATTTTGATCACCAATTTATGGAGATTTTATGAGGAATTTTACTCATCAATCAACTAGTATCATCTTAATTGAATTGATTCATCTACATCATCTTAGGGTGGCTATCAAAGGGAATTTGATCAACCAATGTATTTATTTGGGTTTTCTCCACAAGATTGGAGATGTTGAAGACCTCCCTTAACCAAAATGCTTCAGTTGTCTTACCTTTAAATGAGTTTGTGAGTGAACAAGAGTGTGATGAGAAATTAAACCTTGAAGAGAGCTTTTAGAAAAAGAGCCTATGAAGGATGACTCATGTTCTTTGCTACCTACCTGTATATCTCAACAACTTCAAGAGAAAGAACCAGTGAAATTCAATAAAAAAGAAATGGAGGAAAACCAAGTGAATCTAAGTACTTTTCATGATTCTTTCATGTATGATAGTGATGAGAACATAAATTTTTCATTACTTTGAATGGGAAAATGTGAAAGATTTTGATTGGCCTTGTTTGCCAAACAATATCCAATCAAATCGATAAATGAGATCAAACAAGAAAGTGTGAAAAAATGAATGGTATAAAGTGGAGTTAATAATTGGCCCTCCATGAGGGCAAGTGCAATTTGGGCCCTTGCAAAGTTTACTATAAGAGATTGTTACTATTGTGGACATCTTCTCCTTAGATTAAATCACAAATTTCGTTCTTTACATTTGAGCCAAAATTCTTTTTAGTCCTTTACATTTAAAACAGTTCTTTTTAGTCCTTAAGATTAATAAACTTGTCAATTTTAAACCAATGACCAGCTACAACCCATTTCCCCAGTTAAATAACCTTTGCTAGGGTGCACTGTCTTATATGCGAATGGTACTTTCGGAATAGATAATTTAACATCTTTTTCTTGTTTTTTTGCAGTGAAAACAGCAGTGAATGTTCAATTTTTTCATAGAGATTGATACTAAACTCATGGATATCTCCGATTGATAATTCCACATTCTCATACTCATCAAGACCTGGGATAGAGATATTCTCAGTTCTTGAATCCTTACATGGTTCATCCTCTGGGGCCAACCAACCAACAAGTATTCTTGATGAATAATTAGCCTCTAATTCAGCTAAAATCCATGGCAGAGTTGTTGGCTTCACAGGATCTACGAAACTTTCATCTTTTCAGGAGGCAAACCGAGGCAAAACTTTATAACCAAATTCAAAGTTGTTGCGTTGCTTCTTGGCTAAATTGGTTGGCAGAGGAACAACAGCAGAACCAAACTCTCATTGGTATTTGTCAAATTTTGCAGCGAATGATGCCAATCCAAGTGAGGCGTTTCCACAAGTGACTGAACATCAATAAAGTTCAAATCTTGCAGGTTTTGTAACAAGTTTTGGGTCCTATTAATTTTCAACCTAGCAAACTCCCTCTGAACACTACCCATACTCAAACTATCCATGCGTAAAAATATCAACAAACCAAGAAACACAAACATTAACAAAACCTTGAAACCATAATAAACAATAGGATTTGCCTTGAGAATCCACGCAAAGTTCACAACTTTTTGTGGCATATGAGGAGACATGGCATTTCCAAATTCCAAGGACTATCCTAACATAAACAAAACCAAACAAGCCAAAATAATCAGAACCCACAAAACATTGAACACCATTTTAGCGTAAGGTAGTCAAATTTTCCCTAAAACTCGCAGACAAACACAACCCAAAAAGCATTCACTAGGCGTAATAAAACTTTTTGAGTGGTTTGCCGTGTAACTGCCAGATGTGGTTGCAAATGATTTGGGGGAGGAGGAAAAAGTCCTGATTGAGATCTAGATACTCTTCGAGTTCAGTTTTCCACTCACGCAGTGTACGGGAATGACTAGATGAATCTATGAACTTCTCTGTCTGGAGAGGCCTGTGGCTTGAGCAGAGGGAATGGACCATCAAAACCAGAATATACCCTATGGCGTGTATGTCTTCTCTTAGCGAAGAGAATGTCTACAAGGCAAAGCTGGCCGAGCGTTACGAAGAGATGGTGGAATTCATGGAGAAAGTCGTCTCCGCCGTGGACGGCGGCAAAGAATTGACCGTGGAGGAACGTAACCTCCTCTCTGTCGCTTACAAGAGCGTGATCGACACTAGGAGAGCCTTCTGGCGGATTATCTCGTCGATCAGGCAGAAAGAGGAGAACCGTGGCAACGAAGAACACGTGGTGGCTATTAAGAGCTATAGATCTAAAATTGAGTCGAAGCTTTCGTCGATCTGTGACGGCATTTTGAAACTTCTCGACGGTAAACTCATCTTCCTTGCTGGCTCTAGTGACTCCAAGGTGTTTTACTTGAAGATGAAGGGAGATTATCATCGCTGCTTGGCGGAGTTCAAGACTGGAGCCAAGAGAAAGGAAGCCACTGAGAATATAATTTCTTTAGATTTGGAAAGAGATCCAAGATCGGACGAGCTATTAGAATCTGAGTTAAACGCAAAAAGCATTTAACTTTAATTTTTTTTTTCTTGGGATTTTTTTTCTCTGCAAAACTAAAACATTGGGTGGTGTTTTCTCTGTAAAAAAGCAAGAAGAAGATGCTAAAATGAATATTGCGAAAGTACCTTTTCGTGCGCTCATTGCGTAAGTCATTTAACCGGGAAAATGGGTTGTAGCCGGTCATTGGTTTAAAATTGATAAGTTTATTAATCTTAAGGACTAAAAAGAATCGTTTTAAATATAAATGACTAAAAAGAATTTTGGCTCAAATGTAAAGGACGAAATTTGTGATTTAATCTTCTCCTTATGGTATAAAGATGACTATTGCAATGACTCTTGTATGTAACTTGAGTGGGGAAAAATAAAGTCTAGTTAAAGACTTTAAATCTAAAATTATTTTTTATATCATTTTTATATCTTTTATGGTTATCTATTTTATTTTATTAGTCATGTTGGATTGAATAAATGCATGAATATAGATCTTTGTAACCTCAGATATTTGGTGAACTTCATGTATGTTTTCTTACCTTGCACTACCTTTCTTCCTAATACGTTGAATTATGTAGTGCTTTAAGTTATGGAGGGAAAGTTTGTGAGTTATTTTCTTTTTATATAGCATGTAAATGAATAAAATGGGCTCCTTAAAGTTTTACGTAAACTTCCATCCTCCATAAGGGATTTATTTCATTTTAATTTAAATTTTCTCCAATAGTATTTTTGCTTGAATCATTGTTTTGTCTTCCCTAGTACTTAAAGAATTAAAACTCTCTTGATTTTGTACTTTAAGTTTCAGGGAGAGATAATGTGTACAATGGAGTTGTCAAATAGTCTCCATTTGGAAATTTAGTGATGCATTCAAGACAATAATTATTTTAAGTTTGGGGGAAAAAGTAGTTGATTTAAGATTTTTTTTATATTTACTTTTGACTTTTTTTATGCTATATTATGTGTAGGACCTTAATATTTTCAATCTTTTTCATGTTATTTTTTAGTGTTTTTTTCTTTTCCATTTTTATATATTTTTTATGAATTTAGTAACAATTTTTCAATTTTTTATGAGGATGAATACTTTGGATGGGACTAAATGAGATTGTGGGTGTTCAAGCAATGATGAGGACAAGTTAGATTTATTGGCACATTGATGATACTCAATATCAAAAGGAGAGTCTATTTTTCAAACCTTATCTTTCTCTTTATAAGTTTGCTCTTTTATACATTTGCATTCTAAATGATATCCTAATGAATTTGTTATTAGTAATAGTCGGTAAAATTTTCAAAATTTTCCCTTTTTTGGTAAAATGAATGGAAAAATAAATAATAATTTTCATGGAAATGGTGAGGTAGTTCTTTTTGGCATAAAGGTAGACTAATGAAATAAAGCTAAGCATGTAACCAATGAAATAAATTGCCAAATTCTCAACTTAGTGATGCAAAAAGTGAGGCATTGGTCTCTTTGAGTAAATCATAGCTAGGAATGGAAATTTTGTTACTTTAACTAAGTCATTTTGAGCACTTAATTGGGAATCAGTAATGCAATTAAACCTTAGGAAAAGAAATGTGATACTTTCATGTGAATTTTTGCTTCAATGCAACATAACCCATAATTCAACTATCTTTGCTATGACTGTTAGTAATATATTACAGTTTTGATATGACTTAGTCAATTTCTTCCTTTTATTTTGTAAATAAGTTGTTACTCCTCTATAGAGCTATTCTTATTCTATTGTCTAGAAAACATTGAGCTAAGTGAACACCATATGAATAAGAACTAGAAAAAAAGGCCAAAAGACCTGAAGCTAATAAATATACTAAGAGAGCACTCTACTAAATGTGACTTATTAAATAACCGGATGCCAACTCAACAAATGCGTGGCCTTCATGTCTATGAGGAAAGTGAAATCCTAGGCAAAAGAGTGGTAATGTAAGAGATTAAAAGTTCAATGATCCTAAAGATGGCCTACTGCTTTTCTTTAGTCATTGAGATTGTCATTGATAAGGGGGGTTGGTATGAAATTATTTATATTTTCAAAAACGAACATTAGACACTAAAACTTACTTGATTTAACTGATACCTACAACACACATAAAATTTTTTTATACCTACTTGTGAGTAGTGATGAGTTGAGAAGGTTGACGTTAAATGAATAAGTACTGCATAATTTTGGGTGGTTTTTGAGGTATTCATACATTAGAAGCTTCTAAATAGTTGGAAAGGTTATGAACTACACTTTTAACAACTAAGGAAATTGGATACTATTTTTCCTATACCAGCATGCTCATTTTGTGGTGTTAATTTTTTTTAACAAGTTTTACTATGATAACTTAGCTCCATTTACTCAAGGATGAGTAAAGGTTCAAATTTGGGAGAATTTGATGGGAGTGCAAAAGAACTTTCTAAATAAACCGTTGAGTAGGAGTTTTATATCATTCATTGAGTTAAATAGATGCTCATTTGGTGTTTTTATATATTCTTAGGTAAAAACACTCCATGATTATAAAGAAGTCAGAAAAAGAATAAATTTTGTGAAAATTTATCAATGATGCAATTTAGAGGGAGATGGTGCTTAAACATGCAAAAGAATAGGTAAAATACTAGATTTAAATAGAATGTTTACCTTTTTCTACGCTACCAATTGAGGAGATCTTGGATGCTTTGAAAATGTCTCCGAATGTGCTTTAATATTGATTTTGTAAGTTCCACCTAACTCAGCTAGTATCTTAATCAAAATCAAGGTCAAAACAATAATACAATTCAAGTGGCTAATAATCGACACATCTTGGGGGAACAACTATTTTTGGAGCTACACAAATCCAATTTCAGTGATTTTTAAAGCATTAGAAAGCTAAGAGGAAGAGCTACAAATTTTATAGATTCATAGCCTAAGTTTCATAAAAAGCCTCAAAAGATCAACAAAAGGAAGCACCAACACATAAAATCGAGAAAAAAGAGGACAAAGTGCGAGTTACGATAGGTCATGCTACTTGTAAGAATAAGGTCACACAAAGAATGTGACGATGCCTAAACCCAAGAGACCAAGGGAGTCATTCTTAACCATTTGATTCCTCTAGAAACTTTTGGTTTGATTTGAGCCACTTGGTATCAATCCACAAATCTATCTCCTACAAAAACCTATCTTTAGCTCATTATCAGGGACTTTGAGATCTTTCAGACTAGAGACCTTTTAGAATTTTTGAACCCCTGGCCACCACAAGAGATCTAGTACTTGTATAGCTTTTTATCCTTAACCTAGGATTCTTATTAGTTTTAAAGAAAAACAAACTCCGCTTGGAAGAAATGGGAACTTGGATTAGAGAGTAAGTATAAGATAGAGTTCTTCTTTTAAAAGGGGGAGGGGGGGGGGGTCCTCTAAATTCTAATGTTTTAGTTTTTATATTTCATTTATTCAATTTGGTGTTTCTTTTCATAGTGATCAATTGCTAAATTCCTATAATCTTTAAAATTTGATGATAGGTTATTGATGTTTTTCGTACTATGTTGTTTTATGTTGAAAGCAATACATATTAATGCCTCATAACAAATTTTCATTTGATAACCATACATTTGTGTAAGCCTAATGACTTCTATAAATTGGCGATTGGGTTTGATTTTTGGATTTACATTAAATCTAAACCTTCACTATTGGAACCATAGTACTCTTTGTAAAGGAGTATGTAAGGGAATTGGTAGGCTTATAGTATCATTACTCTTCACTCCGTGGTATAGTAGAATAGCAATATAACCAATACTATTCTATTCTAGTGATTAAAAATAGAAATTAGAGACCAAAAGACGATTGCCTTCTTAAATGCATAACGTCATAGCTAAATCACAAAATTAGGATAAAAAAAGACAAGCTTAATCACTTCTTGGTGATTGATCCATCATTATCAATTCCAAATTCTAGTTTTAGTTGAAAATTTAAGTTTTTCCCTTGCTTTTTCATCTTATTGATTTTACGCATTTTCTTATACTTTGATATAGCATAGTTTTATTTCCTAACTTTTTAAATTTCCTTTTAACTTCTAAACAAGCTATTAACTCTCAAAGTAATAACATTCTTGAGAGATCAACTCTTCTTCCACAATATAACAAGAAGTATATGCTTACACTTGTGTAGATTTAGACTTGTATTGTTTGATATTTGTGGTTTGTTGCACATTTCGGCATCCTAATTTCATACGCATCACAATGATGTATGTAAAAATAGTGCCATAATGATTTTGGGCAAAAGCTATTATTTATGTTGTTTATGTGTAGAATTAGTGTACAATATTGTGCAATTATAGTAAGACGACTCAAGAGTTTTGGTTGGGGAGAAAGCCTAATATTAGTTGCTTAAAAGTATTTGGTTGTATATCTTGCACTCATGTTCCAAGCAGTTTAAGTAAGCAATAAAATGATAAAGTGAAGAAATGTGTTTTTCCTTGCCATAGTCAAAAGACAAAAAATAAGTTATATAATCCAAACATAGAAACGATAATTATCAGTAGAGATATTACATTTGATAAGTAGGCATCTTAGGATTGGTCTTCTAAGGAGCCTTGAACATCAATTAGACTACTCTGGAGAAACAATTTACTCAAACTACTCTAGAGATTATCCAACTAGTTCAAGCTGTGACATCTAGTTGCCCACTGTGACAAAGGCAAATACTCACAAGATGCTAGGATTATGCTATTGGTAAAGATAACGATTTGTCTATTAAAGATATGGTAAGATTTACTTTATTTGTATATTGTAACTCAGTTACTTTTGAAGAAACTAACAAGGATGACCGATGGGTTACAGCAATGGATAAAGAAATTTATACCAACGAGAAGAACAAAACATTCTAATAGGAAAGAAGCAAACTAGAGTCAAGTTTGTGTGCCAAAAAAAAAAGACAAATGCAAACCAAATGGAGAGCTATATCGCTATAAAGCAAGATTGGTGGTTAAAAGTTATAAACAAAAGGCAAGCGTTGATTATTTTGAAATTTTTGCACCTATTGCAAGCTTGACACAATATGAACGATTATCTCACTTGATCCAAAACATTTTTCGAACATTTATCAAATGGATGTAAAATCTGCATTTATGGATGGTATTTTTGAAGAAGTTTAAGTAGCCTATAAGTTATGTCAAGATGTCTTAAGAAAATAAAATTTACTAATTGAAAAATAAATTATTTGGCTTGAAGCAAGTTCTTGGAGCTCAGTAAATAAGAACTAATTCTTATTTTTTAAAACATGGATTCTAAGGTGTTTACATAAATATACTCTATACATCAAGTTCAATTTTGATGGAGGTTTTCTTATTGTATATTTATACGTAGATGGCATGATTTTTATGAGAAATAATTTCAAGTTAATTTTCAAATTTGGGAAGGTTGTGTTTGGTTACTTTGTTGTTACAACTTTGGGATTAATGTCTTGTTTCGTTAGAACTGAAATTGATTAAAGAGAAGATAATATACTCATTCATAGAAGTATGTAGATGACATTTTCAAGAGATTTGAGATGAATAATGCCTAGCCAACAATGACTGAGTTGAGGAGAAATTAAAGTTGGCAAAAGATAGCACTAGGTCTCATGGAAGTCAAATATTTAAGACTTTCAACTAATCTTTTGAAATAGGTCGAATCATGGTATTGGATAGATCAATCAGTTTATGGAGTCTCCATAGTAAACCCCTTTGCAAGCGGAATTTGAAAGAATCTTTAATTCATAATATAATGATAGTAGAGTGACTAGATATACGAATAGTGATTGGGTGAGTGACATTATTAAAATGAAGAGCACTTCTAAATATACTTTTTCTTTAGATTTGGTGTGTTTTTTGGTCATCAAAAAAGTAATCAATGATAGTTATATATAATGTGAAGTTTGAATAGATGGCGGTAGTGAATATCGCAGTAGTGGACAGTTAAACTAAAACGTTTTGGTTAACATAGATGTTTTATTTTTTACAATACAAGCAAGATGACTTTACAAAAATTTTCTATCGTAGTAAGTTGGTTGTCATGTTAACAAAGAATTCAGATTTTTACAGACAAAACAAGTATATTAACATTAAATTTCATTACATTCGTGAGTTGGTTTAAGGAAAAAAGCGCTATTAAATATTGCAAAATTGAAAATCCAGTGGCAAATATTTTCATGATGGTTCAAAGACAATGACATTTATAAAGTTGACGAAAATATTAGGTTTATCCAAGTTTGAAGTCTTTAGTTTAAGGGAGATAGTGTAGACAATTAAACCAAATTATTTTAGGAATGTTACTTAATTAGATTTCTAATCCAAATTGGTTCTTTGTTTTAGAATTATGAAATTGTTTTGTTTTGGAAAGTTTGATTTACCCTTATAGATTGGTGTAATATATGATAATGTGATAGCTTATAAATAAACCTTGTACCCTGTTGATTTTGTATGAACAACATTTAGAGACACAAAAGGTTTTCTTTGTTATCTTGTTTTGTGAATAAATTTTGGGTTTGGTTCATATAATATTTGAGTTCAACGCCATAAAAATGTTATTCTAATGTTTTTTGAAATAATTGTTATTTATTTAGAGGATTATCCCGTATTGGAATTTTCTTTTACTGGTAGATTATTGCTTCTTCAAAATAATTGAGTGTTTTAAATTGAATATTTAAAGTAGGGGTGTTCAAATCATATGATCCAGTCCGATCCAAACTTTTCGGATCAAATCGGATCAGATCACATTTCGGATTTAGATCGATCCACTTGATCCCTTTTTTTTTTTAAGGCCAGGAGGAGATCCATTGCAAATGAAACCATATCCAATTTCAGGCCATCGAAAATGCTTCCATTAACACATAATGAATAAGCATTATAAAAAAAATCTTTTAGTTGCAACCAGACATGATGGCCCCAATTCACATTCCTTGTTCACTTTATCTAATATCTTGCAGAATATCACATTCCACTCAAAATAGGCTTTCTCCAAGAGTATAACTTTTTGCTGTGGATAAACTTTCTTTTCTTTTCTCCTAGCTACCCCATTGATGTACAGGGCCAAGCTCCTCTAACATGGAAGAACAGTTTAAACAACTCAAAAGATACACTTCGATCGTGGAATACTTTAGACCGAAATCCCTGCAAATGGTATGGGATACAATACAACTCAAATGGCCAAGTCATCGAGATAAGCTTGAGATCAGTAGACTTGCAGGGCCCATTGCCTTCAAACTTTCAACCTCTTATATCATTGAACACTCTCCAAGAATATAACTTTTTGCTCAAACAAAAAACTGGAAATAAAATAAAAATAAAACAAAAACATCACGGAGAGAAACAAAGCAAAATTCTTTAATATTTTGTGAGTTTTCGGTGATTAAACACAAAAGTAATTCATCTTTAGAAAAAACCAGTCTTTGCTAACAGTAGCAAAGGTACATCAGGGACAAAAAACAACCAAATGAAATGGTAAAATATCATATACCATAAACAGAACTATGAATTGAGATGTCAAAAAATAGAGACTGTTGAAAGAGTAAGGGGATGAGGTTCACAATGCTAAGCTCAGATCTAGTGGCCCTATTATGCAAGCGCCTTGTTGAGCTCTCGTTTTATTTCTAATTCTTCACCGTCCAAAATTATAAGTCTTTCAATAAAGTTCAAATCTTTCACAGTAATTCAAAGCCAAACCCATAACTGAACATTGCACCCAAATCCTTCACTCAACCATTATTTTTCTTTCACCAGCATAAACTTCTTGATAAAAGAAAAGAAAGCTTTTTTTTTCCTTTTTGGGAAGCCGTAACTTACATGGGTCTCCAAAATTAGAGGATTCCTAAGGATAGTGACCGAAGGCATCGTCGTCGCCAAGAAAGTGGCTGGACCCGGAGGTTCTTGCGATGAACCAGAAAGAAACCGGTAGCTTATGATTAAAAGGCAGGATTTTGCAAAAAGCCAAGATAGAGACGAGGAGGGGGGATTAGAAAAAGCAATGTCTTTAATAACAGGAATTGAGGAGACAGTGACAAAGCATCTAGATGTTACGGTCTCACCTAGACTTCAAGAAGAGGTGGTGGTGCCGAGTGAGGCAAGAAGAAGGGGAAGGTGAAGAGAGTGTAAATCCACCCAGCTTAGATGGACCAGAGGCGACGCAAGGTGGAGATAGTCGAGGGGCAGGACTCAATAAGGCCTTGGAGGCTTGGCGGAATTCGAAGTTCTTTGAAGTAACCTTTTTGCGCAATGCCATTCGGATCAAATCGGATCGATCCGGTGATCCAATCCAACCCACTTAAAAAGTCTGCATTTGTTTGATTCAATCCGATACGATCCAAAATTTCAAATCAGATCGGATCGAATCAGCAAATTGATCCGATCCACGGATATTTTTGAACCCTAACTTAAAGTGTAAAGTGAGTAGAGTGTTTTGCTCCGATCTGATCCAACCCACTTAAAAAGTCTATCTTTGTCCGATCCACAGATATTTTTGAATAACCCTAATTTAAAGTGTAAAGTGAGTAGAGTGTTTTTCTAGAGCAAATTATATATGATACTCCGAATCCATTCGAAACTATCTCTCTGCCATAGCTCAACGAGAATTCCAATGCTGAAGTATACACGAGACAAGCTACGCCATCCTGGACATTTTCTAGGTAGTTGCAGTGTAGGGCTCAAATATTTTATTTACTCTTTTCTTGGTAGTTGCAAAATATTTTATTTTCTCTTTTCTAGGTAGTTGCAATGTAAGGCTAAAATATTTTATTCACTCTTTAATAGGTGACAAAATGTCTCACTCTGTGAAGTTTCCTTCTGTTTGTTTGGTCTTCTCTTTGACATTGTGTACAGTGTAAGGTATCGAAAATTGTATGAAATACATGACAACAATATACCCCATCAACTATTGGAAGGAAAGAATTTGATCATGTTTGTGGTCGTTTTCTATTTCGCTTCTCTTAATGTTGGGCATACAATTTTTCCAACACCGTCTTTATTGAATACAAGCGGAGTTGCAACACTCTTAGGATCAATATTCTTTTCGTTTCTGGAATATTTCCATCCGCGATGAATTTTTTGTCAAACTTTTATATACTACTTCTTATACTACTCTCTCATAAATTATTATATATCTCCATTAAAAAAAAATTAACATACATTTTTTAATGATAATTTTTAGTTAAAAGGTAAACGATTAGTTAAAATAAATTTCTATTGGAAAATAAATCTTCCTTTCTCACTCTTAACTATTTCAAATTCTATTTTTTTAACTCTATCTCAAACACTCAAAACCAAATAATACTTTTCACTTTGTAGCATGTAAGACGACCAATAAAAACATAAACAAATGCCAGTTAGTAAGTGATGAGAATCAAATATTCATAAACTTAGATATGTGTTTTTCACGCTTTTACATAGATTTTATTGAGATATGCCATGTTTATTAGAGAAATCACATTATATTTGTGATTCTCATCTTTTATTGGTTTTGTAGGAAAAAAGGGGTTAAAAACCAGTTATCTTCGGGAGTTCATAACGTTTGATGAGAATGTCCAAATGAGGTGATTAAAGATGCTATGGAAAGATGAGGAATAGAGCTAAAACTTTCATGAAGAACGTTTTCTCAAATTCCGAAAGCAAATGGACCAAAACTGGACAAAAGCAGAAGAAGGCATGAACCAAAGAAGAGGAAAACAGGAAGAAAAATCAGCCATCTTCCAGAGCTCATAACTCTTGACTCAGACGTCCAAATGAGATGATTCAAAATCCTATGGAAAGATGAGAAAGAGAGGAAAAACTTTCATGAATAAAGTTTTTTCAAATTCTGGACGGAAAGGGACCAAAACTGGACAAAATCAGAACAACGCGCGAAAAAAGAGATGTTGGGCAGAAACTTTTGAGCGCCGCGGCGGTCGTTGCAGACCGCCGCGGCGGTCTCCTGTGCGGCCTAAGAAATAACATTTGTATTTTGCTCCCTAATGTTTTGGAAGCTTCACAATTGCTCCCCAACGTCCCTATGGCTATAAATACCCCATTTTCTGCAGAAACAAGACAAGTAGGATAGGGTTAGGGTTAGTTTTTATTTTATTTGCACATTTTCCCCAATCTTGAGGGGATTTTCCTTTGAGGCTAGGGTTTGGTTATTTTGTGGCTTGAAAACTGGAATCCTTGGAGTTGTTTTGGCTTGTAAGGTGTTTGGATTTGGTTGGAATCATCACTCTTTTGATTAAGGGGAGTATTTTCTTTCAATTCCTTATGCTTTTAATGGTTAAATTTCCTTGTGATTGTTGGTTGTTGGAAGCCATGAGTGGCTAAATTGTATTGGGTGATTCTTGGTGTTTGATGTATGGGTTAGGTTTATTATGATTTCTTGTTGGTTGTAGAGTAATGGGCTTGCTTTAATTGAAGTTTTCCTACTTGTATTTAATGAATTGACATGCATTGAATTGTGGCCACATTTAGTGTGTGTTCTTGGTGTTCGTGTGTGTTTTAGAATATACATGAATTTAGACCAAAAGTAGGAAGAACTACCTAGCATTCTCTAGATTTAGGTATTTGAGACAAGAAACAATTACCATATGAACTTAATTGTGTACTAAAATTGTGTGGAAGCCATAGGTTTTAGTGTGCAAAGGTAGAAGTGAGACCGAAAGGAGATCTTCTATTCTTTAATTCCATTGAGACCGAAAGGAGATGTGGAGTGAAAAATAGGTGGTTTCTTAGATTAAACACTTGAACTAGGGAGTGTGAAGTAGTTGGCTAAAACATCTAGGGCTAGAATTGTGCATTAGAGTTGTGTGGAAGCCATAGGCGCTAATGTGCTCTAGGTGGGGATGAGACCGAAAGGAGATTCCTCATTCTATAATTTCGATGAGACCGAAAGGAGATTCGGAGTGAATGGATGTAGTCACTTAGTTAAGATGCCCTACACTCGGTTGCCTTTAGGAATCAAAATAGCCGACCTTTGCATTTAACCCAAGGATCACCCTCCTTCCTCATTTGTGTGTTTTTCTCTTTGTTCTAATGGTGTTGTTTTAGTTAGTTAAATAT
Source organism: Gynochthodes officinalis (assembly GCA_020080225.1). Taxonomy (NCBI): domain Eukaryota; kingdom Viridiplantae; phylum Streptophyta; class Magnoliopsida; order Gentianales; family Rubiaceae; genus Gynochthodes; species Gynochthodes officinalis. Next base: position 33,894,011 of record CM034617.1, read on the forward strand.
CACTTTCTAAATTATTGCTTTAAGACACATAGATAGCAAATAATTAGTTGCACTTAAATTTTGGTTTTGTCCCCTTCTCTGTGGAAATGATCCCTATGCTTTGCTACAATAGATTAAGTGAGGTTTAGGTGTATATTTGTGTGAGTTTGAGCTTTATTTTGACGCACTTTTGCACACACCCAATCCGCTCACCAAATTTTGGCGCCGCTGCCGGGGAAGGGCAACGAAACTGAGTTTTTAAAGTGTTCTAATTGTTTGTTAGTTTTATGTTTTTGTATATATTTAGAAAGAGTTGTTTGTGTTGTATATATTTTCATTTTTAACGTTCAATGGCCGAACAGGGAAAACAAAGAGAACGGTTGTTTGGGGAATTCTTAGAGCCTAATTTCAATGCTTGTACATTAGAGCCATGGTTCAACAACCGTATAAGTGCTTACCCGGTTGAAGCTGAGAGCTACCAATTTCAACAAGGGGGATTCCTAGAGTTTGATATCGGCACAAACATTAGTGCTCAATTGGCGGCATTAACCGATAGGATGAATTCATTGGAGGCGAGGATGAACTGGAATCCGGTCTTAATATGTGGACTTTGCCAAGGAGACCACCATACGGATCAATGTGGTTGGGCCAGATGAACCCCTCAACTTCATGAATAATTTTGGGCAGCAAGAAAATTTCAACCAAAATCGGGGCAACAATGGCAGCTACCAGCAGAAAATCAAGGTTGGAACAACCAAGAGGTGGTCAAAATTGGAATAATCAAAGCAATCAAAGTTGGGACAATTCGGGCCATCGTTTTCTAATGTATCATGGCAAACTTGAGGATTTGGGAATCAAATGAATAATCCCATGGATGAAACCCAAATTTTGAAGAACTCTTGATGAAAAGATGGAAGATATCCAGCTTGAGATGAGAAGTTTCACAAAGCTTTTAGAAGACCATCCCATGAGGTTGAACTTGCACGGGACCATGGTGTTCGATGAGAATGATGCCATGAATTATCCAAGAGAGAATCTGGACCACTTCCGTAGATATGGTAGAAGAAGGTGTTGGTGAAATGATGAAGGAGGAGTGGTGTTTTGAATCTCAAGCAATGAAGACAATTATTCCCTCCAAAACTCCCCTTGAGTTTGATGAAGAAGATAATAGAATAGACGGACAACTTTGTGAGATGGTTAAGAATTGGTTTGTAGATGAGTCCATTTATGAAATAATAGGGGAAGATTTTGAAGTGGTTGAAATAAACCAAGAGTTGCTCGTGGCCAGTGGTGAAGATAAGCTAAAGCGTGTCAGTCGATGAGCCGCCCAAGCTTGAGTTAAAGCCCTTACTCCCTCGGTTGGAACATGCATTTTTGGAAGAGCATGAAATGTTGCCTGTGTTAATATCATCTCCTTTGGAATCCAAACAGGAAGAAAAGCTTTTGGGGTTAAGCACTCTTAAAGAGGCCATTGGGTTTACCCTTGAGGATAGTAAGGGTATTAGGCCATCAACTTGCATGAAAAAAATGTTGTTGGAAGAGGAGGCTAAACATGCAAGGAAAAGAATAAAGGAAGGAATAGGATGAAATGGATTGAGTCGAGCCGGCGACGTTAAAACCAAGCGCTTCTTGGGAGGCAACCCAAGCGTATCCTTTTATTTTAGTTTAGTCCATTTTGTTTCATTTTGTTTTGTGTTGGTTTGTTTTGGTTTTGGTTTTGGTTTTGTTTTGTGTTGTTTTTGTTTCTTGTTTTTGCTTTGTTTGTTTTGTTTCTTGTGGATGTAGAGGTTGATGTATGTAGTTTGCATGTTTGCTAAGACAAGGGATGAAATGTAAAAAAAAAAAAAAAAAAAAAAAAAAAAAAAAAAAAAAAAAATTTGGGCAGTAAGTTTTCAAAGAATGTCTTTTAAACACGCGGCGATTCCCTTTCTGATGAGACCGATGTGGTCTTTCTAACCCACTGTGTCTTTTGGCGCATTTTTTTACCCGGCCTTTTGGCGCATTTTTCATTTCTTACCTTTGTTTTTGCAATTTTCTCTCAAAACCTTTCATCCACATTTTGCATTTCACATTCTTCTTCAAGTCCAATCCATCTTAAGTGATCTAAACACCTTTGTAAACACATTTCCACCATCAAATTCATCCAAGAATCCAAGGTATGTATGGTTGAACCTTTCAAATTTCATTACAACGGTGATTTTGAATTGCTTTAAATATGATTCCTAGTGATGAATATTGATTAGATATTGTGTAATTGGGATTGTTTGGGCTGTTTCTTAATTTTTAAGGCTAGGGTGCTTACTAATTTTGTGAAATTTCAAGTTTTTCACCATGCTCATCATGTGTTTGACAATATGCCTCAATGAGTTATTTTGGATGAATTGTCAACTTTTCTTGTATTCATTTGAAATCCTAGAAATTCATTGATGAATCTTAACATGATGTTGCAAATAAAATTAAGCTAAAAAAAAAAACTTGATGAGTTCTTGAAGCCTAGCTTTGTGCACACATTGAGTAATCAAACGTCAATGCCTAAACCATTGTGTGCAATTCTGTCATGTGGAATAGTCTTCTTAGGTGCAATCCTTAGTGTAGATGTTTTGACACTTGAGTTGAGTTTGGACGTGAAGATTGTAAATATTCTCCTTTAGGTTTATGTTATTGCATTTAGGTTTTAAGTTTATTTTTCTGCATTTTGTTAATTTATTTTCTTTAATTTGTTTTGGTAAATTATTCCTATCACACACTTGCACCCCCTAGCTCTAGTGCTTAACATGCAACATATCTTAAGTTTGGGGGTGGTGTGAATAAGCAATCATGCAACATGCTTTAAGTCATTTCACAATTTTGCAACCGAAAACATGTATTTCTTCTTTCCCACCCGCCCCACCCTTCATGCATGCATTCTTGAAGCATTGAGGGCAATGCTCATTTTAAGTTTGGGGGTGGAAGCTTAAAGCTTTTGACATAACCTAAGTTTGGGGGTGTTTATAGGAAGAAAATACATGATATTCCATGGGTGAAATTGGCTTAAATTGAGGCTTTCATTGAAATATTCAAGATGTTGCTTGTTTTGTTTTTTTTTATGGAACTTTTGAATGGTTGGCAAGTAATGGCTGAAAGATGCACCACTTACGAAACATTTTACCGGCGAATGCATGCGAGAAGTAAAGAAATGAAAGCATTAGTCAATGAAGAAAAATGTTGGATTGAATAGGCATGAAATTTGTAATGCATGTCTTTTGATTCCTTGTATTTGGAGGAAAGTTTTGCATATTAAATGGTGTTGTTATAGTGCACGTCAATGAGGAGTGTTTGTGAGATGTAGTGTATTGATTATGATGCGGTGGCGAGTAAATGTAGTGCCCTAGTCCACCCTAAAGTTATAGAATTTCACTTCACAAACTTGGAAGATGGCTTAGGCTTGTTATTAGTTTTGCTTATGAAATTTACGCTTTGTTGAATAATTGCCACTCCGCTTATGAGAATGCTCTTAGGATGTCCCTTAAGTGAACTCGTATGAGTGGTAGAAGTATAAAAGCCTAAAAACTCTTGGCAAAAAAAAAAAAAAAAATTGTAAATGAGTGAGTAAGTACCCTAAGTATAATGTCATGTTTTTTGTTTAAATGTAATGAACATTGCCTAGATGGTAGCATGACAACTTAGGGAAAGAGGAATAAAAAGTCTTAAGGATTTCAAGGAAGTGAAATTTTTCTATGCAACTTTAGGGCACACTAGTGGCATGATTTCGTGACCTCTACTCAGTTCTTGCATTGCATTGTTCATGAACATTTACCTCCATCACACACACACACACATCACTTAATGTGTGAAGATTAGTACAGAAAAACAAGAAAGAAGAGGGTCATGCATTGCATTATTACGTGCTGAAATTGTCTAACTCGGAGACATTAAGATGTTTTCATTTCTTAAAACTCTCAATAGGCATTGTTCGGTAGAATGGGGCGACGAGTGGTTGCCTAATTAAGCTAGTACTTGCCACTAATTAAAAAAAAAAAAATTTAAAAAAAAATAAAAACTTTAGATGAGAATCTGAATATGCATGTCTCAATGAATACATTCCACATATTGTTGCTATGCGTAGAAAATTGCTTGGGGACAAGCAATGGTTTAAGTTTGGGGGTATTTGATGAGAATCAAATATTCATAAACTTAGATATGTGTTTTTCACGCTTTTACATAGATTTTATTGAGATATGCCATGTTTATTAGAGAAATCACATTATATTTGTGATTCTCATCTTTTATTGGTTTTGTAGGAAAAAAGGGGTTAAAAACCAGTTATCTTCGGGAGTTCATAACGTTTGATGAGAATGTCCAAATGAGGTGATTAAAGATGCTATGGAAAGATGAGGAATAGAGCTAAAACTTTCATGAAGAACGTTTTCTCAAATTCCGAAAGCAAATGGACCAAAACTGGACAAAAGCAGAAGAAGGCATGAACCAAAGAAGAGGAAAACAGGAAGAAAAATCAGCCATCTTCCAGAGCTCATAACTCTTGACTCAGACGTCCAAATGAGATGATTCAAAATCCTATGGAAAGATGAGAAAGAGAGGAAAACTTTCATGAATAAAGTTTTTTCAAATTCTGGACGGAAAGGGACCAAAACTGGACAAAATCAGAACAACGCGCGAAAAAAGAGATGTTGGGCAGAAACTTTTGAGCGCCGGCCGTCGTTCAGACACATGGCGGTCTCTGTCTTGACCTAAGAAATAACATTTGTATTTTGCTCCCTAATGTTTTGGAAGCTTCACAATTGCTCCCCAACGTCCCTATGGCTATAAATACCCCATTTTCTCTGCGAAACAAAACAAGTAGGATAGGGTTAGGGTTAGTTTTTATTTTATTTGCACATTTTCCCCAATCTTGAGGGGATTTTCCTTTGAGGCTAGGGTTTGGTTATTTTGTGGCTTGAAAACTGGAATCCTTGGAGTTGTTTTGGCTTGTAAGGTGTTTGGATTTGGTTGGAATCATCACTCTTTTGATTAAGGGGAGTATTTTCTTTCAATTCCTTATGCTTTTAATGGTTAAATTTCCTTGTGATTGTTGGTTGTTGGAAGCCATGAGTGGCTAAATTGTCTTGGGTGATTCTTGGTGTTTGATGTATGGGTTAGGTTTATTATGATTTCTTGTTGGTTGTAGAGTAATGGGCTTGCTTTAATTGAAGTTTTCCTACTTGTATTTAATGAATTGACATGCATTGAATTGTGGCCACATTTAGTGTGTGTTCTTGGTGTTCGTGTGTGTTTTAGAATATACATGAATTTAGACCAAAAGTAGGAAGAACTACCTAGCATTCTCTAGATTTAGGTATTTGAGACAAGAAACAATTACCATATGAACTTAATTGTGTACTAAAATTGTGTGGAAGCCATAGGTTTTAGTGTGCAAAGGTAGAAGTGAGACCGAAAGGAGATCTTCTATTCTTTAATTCCATTGAGACCGAAAGGAGATGTGGAGTGAAAAATAGGTGGTTTCTTAGATTAAACACTTGAACTAGTGAGTGAAGTAGTTGGCTAAAACATCTAGGGCTAGAATTGTGCATTAGAGTTGTGTGGAAGCCATAGGCGCTAATGTGCTCTAGGTGGGGATGAGACCGAAAGGAGATTCCTCATTCTATAATTTCGATGAGACCGAAAGGAGATTCGGAGTGAATGGATGTAGTCACTTAGTTAAGATGCCCTACACTCGGTTGCCTTTAGGAATCAAAATAGCCGACCTTTGCATTTAACCCAAGGATCACCCTCCTTCCTCATTTGTGTGTTTTTCTCTTTGTTCTAATGGTGTTGTTTTAGTTAGTTAAATATCACTTTCTAAATTATTGCTTTAAGACACATAGATAGCAAATAATTAGTTGCACTTAAATTTTGGTTTTGTCCCCTTCCCTGTGGAAATGATCCCTATGCTTTGCTACAATAGATTAAGTGAGGTTTAGGTGTATATTTGTGTGAGTTTGAGCTTTATTTTGACGCACTTTTGCACACACCGATTTTCGCTCACCAGTAAGATGATAAACACTGAATCTCAACCAATGAGTATGTGGGATGTGGCCAATGAAAAGGTTATGATATAATGAATAACAATGTTAGTAATTGTGCTTATGTGGCCAATGAAAAATTTATGATATAATGAACAATAATGTAAGTAATTGTACTGGTTTTGATAACTTTCGTGACTTTCACAATATACTCCAGTAATTTTCATAATGTTAGTAAGCATTTTATGGGGTAGCACGTTACTTTCCCATCCATAATTAGGTGGCAAATTGCAATTTTATCAATTGGCATCGTCTATAGAAAAAATATTATGAACGTCACTAGACCTTATCTTAATTAGGAGGACTAGTGATGAGATAAAAATAATTTCACATTAGATGAGAATTAAGAAAATATCTAACTTATAAAGAAAGAGTTTACCTCATAAAGCATCTTTGAAGGACAAAATCTAAAAGCCACTAAATTAATGGACAAAAGCTCGATTGAGCAATGAACCAATCCTTATCTAATCATGGGGAAAAATCACTTCTAAAGGTCAGGCTTGCATAATTATTTGGAAAAAAAAAAAGAAAAAAAATCTTTCATATTTTAATTCTAGATTTGAAGAAAAAGACGTAATGTCTATGGCAGTATATAACTTTTATGAATAACAATATTTTGTCTAAAAATCTTTAGCGAATTCTCGTAGTGATAAATATTGCAATTAGATGATAAAGTGATATTAGATAATTTAAATTATTTTTTAGTTGTTCCTTTCACATGGATTGCCCGTCAATCAATGAAAATTTTCATTTATATAGGATTTTCTATAACTCTTCCGTGTTCCATATCTTATAACGCATTTTAAATATTGACATAAATGTTCTGGTTTATTTACTTATTTATACTATTATAATTCATTTTTATTCAATTATTTTTAATATGAAACTTTTCTTTTCCTGTTTTAGGTGTATACATTTAACTAATTTTCAATTTATTTTACTATAGCTTTTGTACCAAAAAAAAATCTCAAAAATACAAAGTGATTATAGAAAAAATAAATTTTCATACTAAAATATATTAGAATTAAAATAGTCACTAATAATATATTTTTTTAAAAAAAACTAGAATAGTTATACGAAAATATTAAGATATGTTAGAGGAAATCACCTAAGGAAGTGTTTTATTGGATTTGTGTAGTTTTCCTTGAGTACATTATCATTCTATTTGTATAAATAGTACATTGGCCAATTTGCCCTTATAATATTTGTAAAGTATAATAAATAGGAATGAAATAGTAACAATGAATAATTTTTCAATTTGTTATTGTTTAATTTTTAAACTTACCGTTCATCTCGTGTGCTTACACGTAAAATTAATTTAATGAAAGATCACTAAGAAAAGTCTATATGACTTTATCACCACCAATATCATTTACCTTTATTCTATTTTTTGTAATGTCTTATATATTTTCAAGTTGGTAATAATTTTGGCAGTATATTTTGTGATATTGGCAGTTTGGCACTAGTTTGCCACTAAAAGTATAAAATTTTGTCATGTACTTTTTAAAAGCAAAAGAATGTGCCAATATCATTTCCCAAACACCTAACATTATTCCCAAAAAATTTATCACTTAAACAAAAGGTAGGAAATTTAATTGATATCCTGAGATGATGGATGAAATGGGGCCATTTCGGTTATGCCTGAATGGCCGTGTCTTTGAAAACTTCCGAACCACTTCTCTGTCAATCAAAGCTCCTCTGTTTCTCGCTCTTCTACCTCTTCACCTCCTTATTCTTAGCCCTCTACACATCTCTTTCCAACACCAAATGCCTCTTTAGATCATCCCCTTTCGATCCCTTACAATATTCACTCTTTTCTTATCCGTCTTCCTATGGAGAACATAAATATGCCATTCCAACCCATCGTTCTTCCTGCGATTCCCCTGTTTATTTTTCTGGTATGTTTCGGTTTTTAATCTGAGTTCTCTATTGGCTTATTATTGGATTACGGTTTGTCAATGAAGGGGTTTTTCTTGAATCAGATTATTCAACTGTTACAAAGGAACTACAAGCATTGTGTAGGAATTCAACCTCATTAGGATCTGGCACGCTGAATTATATGCAGGGGAATGCAGAGAGTTTCGGTGGAAATTTTTGCACTCAGAAAAGATTTTCGTATTTTAATCATCGTGATGATGAAAGTGAAATCCCTTGTGGATTCTTTAAGAGAATCCCAATCAGCTTTCATGGTCAGTTATAGTTTATGGTTCTTCTCTTAATCTAGTTACATTCTCTTGAAATTGACTTAATTTCGAATTTGTTTCAAAGGCTATGATTACGAACTCTATAGAACTGAAATTTCTATCGTTTGCAAACAGATGAAATTTCCAGAAAATTTGTACTCTAGGAGGTTTCTGTCACTATTTCAATAAATTGCGCTTTTTCTACTTTTGTTGAATTTTCAGATCAGGTCCTCATGGAGGGTTGTGATGGAGTTGTGGTACTATCAGCTATATTTGGTGACCACGATAAGATTAGGCAGCCAAGAGGAATGGGGGCGAAGACGTTGGATTTTGTATGTTTTTTCATGTTTGCAGATGAAGTTACTCTTCATAGACTTGATTATCACAATCTAATTTCAAGAAAATCCAAGGAATACCAGATTGGTGTGTGGAGGATTGTGAAGGTATCAAGTGAGGATCTGTATGTGAATGCTGCAATGAATGGAGTCATTTTCAAGTATTTAGTTCACAGGCTTTTCCCCAAATCAAAATATAGCATTTGGATTGATGCGAAATTGCAGCTAGTGGTTGATCCACTGTTATTGATTCATTCACTTGTAGTTAAGGAAGATGTTGATATGGCTATTTCGAAGCATCCACTTTTTGTTCATGCTATGGAGGAAGCAGTGGCAACTGCTAGATGGAAGAAATGGTGGGATATTGATGCATTGAAGACTCAAATTGAGACTTATTGTGAGTATGGTCTGGAACCCTGGTCACCAAATAAATCATACCCTTCAGGTATTTAATACATACTCATGGCTACTTCTCAATTCCTTTCTACCTACCCATTAATGTTTGTGCACACTTTGTCTATAGTATTTGCTTTTAGTTGCAGCAAAGATTGGAAACTCATACTAGGCATGTGAAAAGTTGCAACCAATTACGTAAGAGGAAAAATGAGTGCTCACTTGAGATATTTAAATAAAACTAATATAAGAGCATGCATGAGAAAAATATTCATAACAGGATTCAAAACTTTTGAGATCGAGCTTAAAAAGCTAGTGCTTGGAATTTTTATTTTTTTAAAACTTACCTTTGTTCAACTGATCTAGCTAGGATATAAGAACATCGTTACAATTTTAGTATAGATTTTCCCTGTGTAAATACGGAATCTACTAATTGCGCAGGTCTAGATGTATACTACGTGTAGAAACAGAGGTTTTTGAGTTCTGATAGTTATTATAATGAAATGAACCCTTTTGTGCCAAAGAAAAAAAAAGGAAAAGAAAAGAAAAGGTTCCCTGCGAATTCATAAAATTCAGACTGGTTTAGAATGTGAAAAGTACATAGATAGTGAATCATAGACTGGTTTAGAATGTGAAAAGTACATGTATAAGTGAAGCATAGGCTTACGCAGTGTCGAGTGCATAACCGGAGTGGAATAGTTGTTGCTAATTATGGTGCATAAAGAACGTAGAATAATTGACATTAGTGGTTTTTATTGGGAATGGGTAAATAATAAGTCAGACAACTAAAACATGCACTAAATTCCATATTGGCTTGACGGACTATAAGTGGTCCAACGATAAATAAATGATTTGTGCAATAGCTTCTGGCTTGAAATGCGCTACGAAGTAGTAATAAAGATGTTGCTTTTCGCTTTTGAAATTTGTTTGAACAATCCCGAAATAATGATTATGTTATCAGAGACGTAAAATTGACGCGGAAGGTTATTGAAATTTCATTGAGACGGGGCCCATTTTCGAGTCATGTAAAGATTGTGCATGCTTTCTTCGTTGTGCCTGTTACTTCCAAAGAATTTTTTATGCGAATTCCATTTTTATTTATTAAGATTATTGTCTCGATGTCAAGAAACTCCATCTGAGGTAGCGTATCTGGCTTTCTCTAACTATTGTTATTACACAATACTAGGAGGTTTACAGCTCAAACTAACGTGGGATCGGAAATAATTTATTCCACATTTTACTCTCCTAAACCTTGAGTCAAATTGTATTTGTAGTAGTGTTTTCATACTCTCATTCCCTTGCAGTACTTATACTTCAGCAGAAGAGTTCTTCGACTTGTAGTTCAATATAAGGATAGATATTTTGAAATTAGTCTGCTTTTATACTTTAGAATTTAGTCCCAACCGTAATCAAATTATAAGGTTGACAATATCAGATTTGTTCTATGTTGAGTATATTATCATTTGTCCACTCAACTCTATTATGTATTCTTATAGTCTCACTCATTTTTTCAGTTTACTTTAGGAGAAACACAATTTACAATCAAAAAGTGTTATAAATACAATTTTGAATCCAAACATTACTCTTCACGCACCAAGATTAGTTGAGGCTCAAAAATCATCACCAGATAGATAGCTTAACAAAAGGGCAATGTTTCTTTAACACAAAGAAACTAGTACATGATGATTAATCGATTACCACCCTGGCAATCAATAAAAATTGCTGTTCTAGGCCTATATAAATAGTTGTTATGTCATATTAATCCCTGCAGTATTTCCTGACTTTCCAAATACACCCTGTCCTAGTTCTCCTCTTCCGATCAAAGCATCTACCAACTCATTCACCAGCTCTGTTTAACGCTTGAATAAATATTCTAGTCAAACAAGAACGCCATTGGGAAGCGCTTCAAATATATACTGAGGAATCTTGTTTCCCTCTCAATACCTCCAAATTCACCTACCTTACCCTCCTCAAACCATGCGCTTCCCTCTCAAATCCTTGTTATGGAAAAGCAATACAAATCAATTTGACCCTTTCATTGTCATTTCCCTCGTCAATATGTATGTCAAATGCAAAGAACTTTACAATGCGATCCAGGTGTTTGATAATGGCTCGCGCTGTAAAGAATTGGATCAAGATGTTACCCTTGGAAGTCTATGATTGATGGGTTTTATAAAAGTGGGGGTATTGATGAAGGGATACTCAAATTTTCTCAAATGCAGCTTTCAGATGTTATTCCTGATGGTTACTCTCTTTGTATTCTTCTTAGAGAGTTTGATTGTAATCGTTGGAAAGTTCGAAGCGGAAAGGGAATTGAGGGCTATGTTATTAGAAACTCGTTTTATGATGACAGTTTTGTGATGACTGCCTTGCTCGATATGTACTCCAAATTCGGTAGGCCAATGGATGCTTGGTTTTAAGAAGCTGGAGGATAGGAGTAGCTCCATTGTGTGATTAATGGATTCAATGAGAGCGGATAGTGGAGAAATAGTCTGGAACTCTACTTATATGCCAGGAATGATGTATCTGTCTTATTGAGAGAACCGCAGTCTGCAGTGATGATGAGAAATAGATGTGTTGATTGAATGAGGAAAAAAATCGGATAGGATAGATTGGAGAGTCAAAAAACACTACAGCGCTTAATATGAGTCGGTAGTTTTTCTATAGACACACCGGACAACTTTATTATTGCCTACAATTAATAGTTGAGAGGTATCATACGACGAAGACAAAGTTTAGGATGGTTTTTACTATTTACTTTATTCTTATATGAGATCCATATAATTGTGCCATATTGCTTGGAAACTCTTTTCTTCTTTTCCAACTCTCTTGTGCAACCAGTTTTGGGCGATTGGATGTGTTATGCTGGTTTGCATTTTAACTTGTTATCGAGGGAAAATTGCATTTTATCTACATTCTTTTCTCTCTTCCAGATGTACCAGATACGGCTCTTATCGTACGAAAGCATAGCATGACTACAAACTTATTTTCCTGCCTTCTATTCAATGAGTTGGAAGCATTTAATCCAAGAGACCAATTAGCATTTGCATACGTGAGGGATCACATGAAGCCTAAATTGAAGTTGAACATGTTTGATGTTGAAGTTTTTGAACAAGTTGCAATTGAGTATAGGCACAATCTTAAACAAGGTGGTCCCAATAAGCCGATGGGACCCAAGATTAAGAGGGCAGGTTTCGACCTATTTGTCAATGGCAGTTGTAAAAAGTGTGAGCATTATTTCTTTAAAATGTGGGGAGAATCCCATAATTGATTTTGCTGTCTTTTGGATTATTGCTATTATTTTTTATATTCGCCTCATTAAAATTAAGTTACATACTCTTTGTTTGTTATGTTTTGCGTTATTGTGTGTTTTAAAAGTTCTTAATTTTTATCTTGTATTTTTTATGTCAATTTTAAAATGAATAATGATATTTTTAGGAAAAAATTATAACTATTAATGTGCATGTTAAGAAAAATAAAATTTTTAATACATCTTTTAAAAAGTGTAAAATAATAAAAAAAAATAATTTTATTATTTCAAATATGCGACATTAGTCAGTATTAATATTTATTATAAATTTTCACTAATAATATTATTACTATTTACTGAAACATAAATATTTTGAATAAAAAAAGCTAAATGAACCTAAAATAATCAAATAAGATTTTATTTTGTTTTTTGTTTAATAAAATAGAGGCGGAAGTTAAGAACTATACTAATATATATATACTAGCCCCTTGACATCTGAATAAAAAATGGTTTCACTCCATGAGGTGCGTTTGCGCGCGCTATTAAAAGCTCTTTATTTACCTTCTTACAGCATGTTTGGTTGGAAGGAATTGTCAATTCCTTCCAACCAAATTCCTGATGGAACTCAATGCATTTGTTTGGTTCAAAGGAATTGATTCCAACCATGAATTCCAATTCCTTTAGAAGTTTGAATTGCAATTCAGTCAATTTAGCCATGAATTGCAATTCCTTGCACCAAGGAATTGGCTAAATTTTTTTTTCCAATTTTGCCCTTCCAATTTTATTCAAGAATTGCAATTCTTCCTCTATCTTATCTCTCGCACTATGTTCTCACTCTACTTTCTCTCTCATCATTTTCTCATTCTATTTTCTCTCTCATCATTTTTCTCACTCTACTTTCTCTCTCTCATCATTTTCTCACTCTTCTTCCTCTCTCATCATTTTTTCTCACTCTATTTTCTCTCTCATCATTTTCTCACTCTACTTTCTCTCTCTCATCATCTTCTCACTCTTTTTCCTCTCTCATCATTTTTATCACTCTATTTTCTCTCATCATTTTTCTCACTCTACTTTCTCTCTCTCATCATTTTCTCACTCTTCTTCCTCTCTCATCATTTTTTCTCACTCTATTTTCTCTCTCATCATTTTTCTCACTCTACTTTCTCTCTCTCATCATTTTCTCACTCTTCTTCCTCTCTCATCATTTTTTATCACTCTATTTTCTCTCTCATCATTTTTCTCACTCTATTTTCTCTTTCTCATCATTTTTCTCACTCTACTTTCTCTCTCATCATTTTCTCACTCTACTTTCTCTCTCTCATCATTTTCTCACAATATACTTTCTCTCTCATCATTTTTTCTCACTCTATTTTCTCTCTCATCATTTTCTCACTCTACTTTCTCTCTCTCATCATTTTCTCATTCTTTTTTCTCTCTCATCATTTTTCTCACTCTACTTTCTCTCTCTCATCATTTTCTCACTCTTATTCCTCTCTCATCATTTTTTCTCACTCTATTTTCTCTCTCATCATTTTCTCACTCTACTTTCTCTCTCTGATCATTTTCTCACTCTACTTTCTCTCTCATCATTTTTCTCACTCTACTTTCTTTCTCATCATTTTCTCACTCTACTTTCTCTCTCATCATTTTCTCACTCTTCTTTCTCTCTCGTCATTTTCTCACTCAGTAATAAAATGCTTAAGATAAGGGTATTTTAGTCATTTAACACAATTCATTAGTTCTATTCACCCCAACCAAACACAAGAATAATGATTCTAACTTTATTCAATTACTTTGAACCAAACTTATTCAATTCAATTCCAACCTAATTCATTACAGCCTAATTCTCACTGAATTGAAATTAAATTACAGCCTTATTTATTACAGCGAACCAAACATGCCGTTAGTTGCTTTGGTGAGAACGACATCAAAAGGGCTGGTAATCCGAAGGCCCACACAAACAGTTGAACTTTCAAAAGAAACTGACAGATCATGAATAGGTTGGCAGAGAATCTTCCTTCTTCCTACGAAGATGGGCCAAGCATGTGAATTCAGCTTGAAGGTAAATTTATTACAAAAATGCTATACGAATTTGATATGTATTTACATTTGGACCAAGATCAGGTTACACATGTATAATATAAAAAATAAATAAATTCAATTAGGTCAACATCCAAGTCAAACCGTTTAACCTGTTTAACTCATTTAAAATAATTTGAGAAATTATCTACGCATAATTTTATAAAATTAGAAGGCGTTATATAAGATATACTTTTAGATATTTTTGTTATTTTAATTTTTCATAAGTATATATATATTTTTTCAATTTGTTGCATTACCCATGAAATAAATAGGTCATTGAATTTTTTTAAAAAAATTTCACATATATATAAATATTTTCGTGTCGTGTCATCTTACCAGCTAAATAAACGGGTTGTACTCAAGTTATATTATCTGATATGTATAATTAAACGGGTCGTGTTTGAATTCGTGTAAAATCTATAATATTTATATTTTAACATGAAATACGAACTCAAAATATGACATGATTGCTATCCCTAGTTACGCGTTTGTATTAGCAACATCTAGTAAAAATTGTAAAATTTAATGAGGAAATCATGATTCATTTTTTGGGGGGATGATGCCAACTAAACCATCCCCTCTATCTCATTGCCAATTTTCTAATCTTTTATTAAATAAGAGTTGCAATTATTTCTCCTTGGATCACAAAAAAAAACGCAATTTTGAGGTAGAAGTTCTTATTAATTATAAAGTACAATATATTTAAAGAAAATTATATAGTCCCTTCCTTGATTTTGATGGGATAGTTCTATTATGTTTTAACTAATGAGGAAGTGACACGTAATATATTTAGATAGACGTAGCTACATCCTAATAATCCTCTAATGATTGGTTACCTGTTAGTGTAGGTTACTAGTATTTATTAAAACTAATTCATTTAGGTACTTATTAAAGAAATTAAGTTTACTACCTATTAAAATTTCAAATTAAATCACCAAAAATCTAAATAATTATTTTTAAAAATACATTTAATAGAAAGCAAATTTAATCCTAATAATATCAAAGGAATTAAATTAAAAATTTAATCGAAAGCGTAGAAAATTAATTGTAATTATTACAATTGTTACACCCAAAAAATATATTACAACATTATGAAAATTATTGTATTACACAATCGAAAGTTAGTGAATTGTTATAAAAACTCGTCATACCATTGTTAATTGAAAAAGACTACAGTCTCTTTTATTCTTTTACTCCAAAGTTATTGAAAAATACATTATACCATCGTTAATTAATATTGTACTTTTTAAATATTCACATTGTACTTTTAAATAATTAACATTGTACTATCATATAAAAAATATTTTAACACCATGAATATTAGTAAATTAATTTGTAAATTTAATTTTGGACATATGTAGGTGAACAATTGCATTTGAACAAATACAAAGACTAAAAATTTTTTATCATTGACTACACTCTTAAGTGATTGAAAAATACATTTTACCATCATTAATGAAGAATATACTTTTTAAATATTCATATTGTACCTTCAAATACTTAACATTGTACTACCTGAGAAAAATGAGTCATACCACCACGACAATTAATACTATTAATTCATAAATTTAGTTTTTGGACATATGTAAATGAACAATTACACTTGTGCAAATGCAAACGCCAATAAATTCTGATCGGTGATCGTACTCCACAGTAACTGAAAAATTTATTGTACCATCATTAATTAATATTATACTTTTTAAATATTCACATTATATTTTCAAATATTTAACATTGTACCACTCAAGATAAAAGAACATTTCATCACGACAATTAATAAATTAATATACAAATTCAGTTTTGGACATATGTAGGTAGACAATTACATTTGCGCAAATGCAAACGCCAAAAAATCTTAATCGATGATTGCACTCCAAAATGAGTGAAAAATGCGTTCTGCCATCATTAACGAACATCTACTTTTTAAATATTCACATTGTACCATAAAAAACTTAACATTATACCACCTAAACAAAATATATTGTACTATTACAATAATTAATAAATTAATTCATAAATTTAATTTTGGACATACGTAAACAAATAATTAAACTTGTGCAAATGCAAACGCCAATAAATTCTTATCGTTGACCGTATTCTAAAGTAACCGAAAAGTGCATTGCATCGTCATTAATTAGAATTGTACTTTTTAGATATTCACATTTTTCCTTCAGATATTTAACTTTGTACCACAAGCTAATTAGGTTGATCCCTGATATGTAGTTATCTAATCTCTAATCTGTGAGACTCTTGAACTACATGCATTGATTCAGTGGCGTAATCTCGTATCTCAACAAATCAAGCTGCATTCAAGACTTCAAAATGTGACATATGATCCAAAAACATATGGTAGATCCGAAATATTGCATCTATCTAACAAAAAAGAAAATATCATTAGACAATGTAGGAAAATAACATAATCAACATACAAATTAAAAAAAACTTGTAAGAAAAACTCTGATTTACAACTAGTGTCATGAAAGTCCTTGGTATTGCATCAATACGAGATAGGTCAGAAATATATATGACTGCACGAGGTCTATACCATGATAGGTAATCATAGGATGGAACAAATAAGTTCTCCACAACATCACCTCCCTCAATAAGTTCATGTCGGTTGACCTACATGTCCATATATACTCGATTTGTAGTCACTCAATCAGTATCTGTCATCCCTTGGCAACCTATATTATGAATATCATTGAAACGATCCGATAGTATCAGCATAGAAATAGGCTAGAACATCCCGTACTAACATAAAGCGTGATAAGGCATATGGGGTTTAACAATGCTCCAACAAAGAGGATACATTATGAATTACCAAATCTCTTGACCAGCTGTGCAATACGACAGTAGTGTATTTACAACATCCTCTGAGTAGAGCAATCATCTGAACTACAACAATAAAAATATCATTAGCAATGAAATGATAGTAAAAACGATTGTTTGTAAAAGATGATTTTAACTGAAACCAGATCAGACGTCATAACTGGTCAATGATGTAATTGACTCGAGAGACCCCATAATTGGTTAGATTTTTTGACGCAGCAAATCACATTTCGTGTGATGAAGAGTAATTATATGTTACCTGATCAAATCGAAAGCCGGTCAACTGATTTCAATATGGGCACAAAACATGCATAAGCACTCTGGACATATCAAAGTTTCCGCTTCACCTGCAATTATAATCATTGTGTAAGTATCGAAATTGATAAAATTTTGCCATAATAAAAAATGGTTATTATCATCAATCTTGTGCCATATGGAAAGCGAAAATCATTGACTGGATTACGGCTTTCTGGCCTGACAATGGGTATCCTTTCCCAGGCCTATAACTATAAAACATTATGATTTTATATTAGAAATGCCCTTAAATACTCAAATATTTAAAACAAAATTATATAAATATCTATTTACCTGCAACAAAACTAATGACCCTGTGATCTTAGTGGCTATAGGTACGGTAGCATTACACAAATTGTAGTATAGACATGCTAGAACCGCACTACCCCAACTATATACCTATATCACTCTAAAATCTACTAACATGGATAGGTATAATAGAAGCACTCGATAGTCGGACTTGTCCGAAAACAACAGGTCATCCAATAATATCATCAAATATATAAGTGCCCACTGGATATAACTATCCTTGCTCGTATTTTCGGGTAAATTTATATCCAACGTCATATCCAAATAGCCTACATTCAGTCTACCCTCTAATAGCCAAATGAGGTGATCTAAATCCTAACAATTCCTCACATAAGTCTAACCACTGATCTATGCTTTGTAGAATGTCAATACCAATGACTGGCAACCCATCCACACGAATGCCCGACAATACCTCTACATCTTGCAGTGTGACTGTTGCTTCCTCCACCGCTAGATGAAATATATGTGTCTCTGGTTACCATTTCTCTACTAGTTCGATGATGAGTGCGTGATTAATTTTAAAATGACCACACTACACAATCCTTGCAAAGCCAGCCATTGCTATGTAATGCACAACCCGCTATAGAATCGACATGTGCCTTCAAAAATCATTATTGCATCTTCGTACCTGAAACTACAAATTAGGTATGTAACCATTAAATAGAGCTGAAACCCTGTGTTGACCATGTGTGAACAATAAATAGGGATTGCGTGGCCCATGATGCATATTTTTCAAACAAAAAAATTTCAATAAATATGAGGAAGTAATTTTTTTTGCCTACAAAAAAATAATGCAAGCATCAATTGGCCAAGAATAATAAATTTACTACTCCAACGTTGCATGTACAAAAGAAAACTGGCAAAGTTTCCTCTATAAAATTCCACACCCCTTGCATGCAAAATATTACATATATCATCCTCATCACTCAACAACAAAACAACAGCATCCATGAGTACTGCAATAGTAAATTTAGGACTTAAATGGCATGAAGCAAAAAAATGAACAGTAACCATAATTCAATACCAAGCAAAAAAAAAAAAAACCCGAAGAATATTAATCGTAACTCATTATAGCACAACATATTGGTACAACATCCATTCTTATCTTGAAAAAAAAAATATATGTTTACAATGTGAAATATAAATGCACATTAGACTCTAGGCTGAGCATGTGGACATTTTTTTTGATTATGACTAACTTGATGATAATTTTCAATCTATGAGGCTCATCAGGGTGTCGAATATCCATTTCATTAGGTATGCGATTGGCACGCATACAACCCGCACGTTGAAAGGTGAATATATTCCAATTTGACTATAATTCCTATCCAAGATTCGGCTAGCAATTTAGGTGTGCCAAAGGAGTGAACCTGCCAAAATGCTGCTGAACATATGTACTAACGATGTACATTTCATTTACCAACACATATGGATTGTCTCTCCTTAGCACACGGCTAATGCATGAGAATATAGGTACCTATACATTTACCACTTTTCACAGGTGCAGTGAGTCGATAATATCTAACTATATGATAATTTTCACATTTACCATCAACATGTCATACGGTGGTAATTTTGTAAACACCATTTCATAGTCAAACTCTGTCACTTGGTGTCCTTGCATTGCTAAATCTGCCATTCTAAAAATTTCTCATATGTTATTTGGCAGGTTGTAACAACAATGGTGTGTATCAACCATCCATTTTCTAAACATCTCTACTATTTTATAGAAGGTAATGTCTACAATTGCCTTTATTGGTAAATTTCGAACCCCATGAAAGATATTATTGTAGCTCTAAAAAATGTGGGTGGTCAAAGTGTCTCAACAGTGGTTCTCATCATACGCTAAACACCATTGTGTCCGATCAATAGCGGACAAATACTCTCACCTTTCTTCTCTTATAGCTTGAATCTGACTTCAAAAAAATTTTCACTTCCGCTTTTGCCGTGCACTACCGATAGACCAATAAAGCTTCTTCAACTGTAAATTCTTGAATTTGGCAATACAAATACTTCTAACGCGTCACAAGCAAAAGCGGTGAAATAATATTGGCTCCTTCCACTCATCCATATGGCACATAACATACATTATAGTCTTGTGCCTATTGGACACAACACATAGTGGGTGTCGGTTAAACATAACGTACAGTCTGAACTGTTGCATGAACCAACTTCAACTATTCACTGTTTCCTCATCCACAATAGCAAATGCCAATGGTAGAATGCTGTTATTGGCATCTTGTGTAACTGTAACTAGTAGTTTGCCTTTATATATGCCATGTAGGTGAGTGCCATCGACATTTATCATTGGCTTGCATTTGTGAAATGCTTCGATCAACAGAACAAATGCCTAAAATACATACTTCAAGGTTTATACACCACCACTTCTAACTAGATGGTGTTGCCACTCGAAAATAGTTCTCGGGTTCGCCTCTCTACGTGCTTCCAAGTAACGTGGCAATTCAGCGAACAAGCTTTACCAATCCCCATACAAAGCTTCAATCGTCTTTTAGCAACCATGCCAAGCCTTCTTATATGACACATCTGCTTCACAAACTTTCTTAATATCAACCTGTATACTCTTCACAGCATAGCAGGAATTTTCTTTCACTATATGGCAAATGTGGGTGGTTGTAAAAGATGAAGTCAAATTTGTGTAATGACTTCCTTAGTTTGCATCGAGATAATTGTGCTAAAAAACTCACATTGTGGTTTGCCACATTCTATGAGTGCTTTTATGTACTGTATGGACACTTCACAGATAGGGTGCTACAAATTGAGAAGAGTCTTATAACGCCTCATTCATAAGTTACACCTTGCACTTCGCCACCCAAGTATGGAGTTTGCTTTCTATTACATTAAACTCTCTATTGTGATTGATAGATCATAATGTAACTAACTTTTTTAGTTGTTTTTTATTTTCAAATTGCATTCCCAAACATATCTTCGGATTTTCTTCACTACACACTTAGATGCAATCAGTTTCACCCTGCCTTGTGAGATCACTCTTGTTAGCGTTCCTGATATTATTGAAAAACGCCAATCCCTTTGGAATATACTTCTGTTGGGATTCTGCAGACGGTAGTATTGTCCACCCGAGAACTGGCATCATCACCATCATGATGGGCATTATTGTCAAGATTATTATCAGAACCCATTTCTTCCCCTGAAATACTATCTTTCTCACTTGGTTGTGGCTTAGCCGATGGATTAGTCGAAGTAAACCCATCGACAAAATCATTATATGTGGTATCACATTTTTCTTCAAATCTAGGTTTTTGAAAAATGAGTGATAACCGGCACATTTGATTCTCAGGAGCAGATGTACTAGGGGATGTGGTTGTTGGATTATGCCCTAAGAACCAATCATATAATGATGGTATATGCATATATTGTATCATAATGTTCATAATTAATGGCGCTAATTATTATGTTTATCTTATATCTGCGTTTTATGAAATAAACATAATAATGTCCCAAGAATTTAATTATTCTAAAATTATCCCTAGTCGAGTATTATCATTAAATGGGACAATGATAATACATTAAAACTAGTATGTGTAGTGACTGATGAAATGGTTCATGATATGAGATATCAAGTCAACACATAGGTATATGTTAGAGAACTATGTATTGGATCGACCCGCCATGAGAAATATTACATGGATTATTATATGAAGTGTCATAAATATTTCTCATAGTGATGATGGTGTAAATAATCCTTAGACTTGAGATCCTCAGAGATCCCAACATGAGGAGTTACATGTTTTGATACTACTAAACGTTACCTGTAAAAGGGTGAACTATAAAAGTAGTAATTGGATATGTAATAAATCATGTAGTGGGATGTTAAGTGATCAAGAAAGGATTTGCCCCTCTTATATAATAGGAGTGATATCTTTTGGCCCTTTGGTTGAGTAAGACCATAAAATACATGGCCATGCTCAAATGAGTTGATATGTGATATCGGACTCATTTGCTTAGATGTGTATACTCGAGAATCAAGAAATGCAGAGATTGAACTATACGAGCATGACACGCCTCGTGGCTCGTGTTCAATTACGATATCTAGGGCAAAGGAATTTAATTACACGGTAATATCTATCACAAGAAAAGTAATGTCGAATTACTAATATTCTCATGACTTGGGTAGTATTGATGTGTTGCTAGACATCGCTCATTACTTTTGGCATATATTTTATGTCAATGCCAACATTATGAGAACCTATTGGGTCACACACTTAGATTGTATCCAAAAGAAGTGCAAAATTCATGTGATGAAATATTGGTTAATTTAAGAATCCTATTGAGAATAGGAATTTATCGGGTTTTTGTTTTAAAATGGTTTTGGATTTAAGGCCAAAGATTTTGGTTCTATTAATATTAATAAATCCAAAATGAGTTTTATATTTATTAATTAAATAATAATCAAAATGGTTATTGGAAAATGAAAAGGCAGCCATGAATGTATATGTAATACATTGTAACTCATTTTATGAAAATGAAAAGGCAGCCATTTGTTGGAAAATGAAAAGACAACCATGTGCAACATATTGCAATTCAATTTCTGGTATATAAAATGTGAAAAGGCAGCTGTTCACTTGGATACAAATGAAGAAAAACCGTTGGATGCAATGAAGAAACCGAAGGGACACTTTCATTGAGATAGTTTTCCTTTTAAGCTTTCTTTGTTGAAAAAAACCAAAAAGCTATTCTTGGTGCACGAATTTTATTCATTATTCTTCTCTTGTTCAATATAGACACCACTCGTTATTTGAGAAATAAGAACAAAACTGAAATTCGAGTTGAGAACTCAAAATAGAAAACTAATCCTTAAGTTGAGAACTTGAGGGAATACCCAAGTAACAAAATCTTAGCTAGCACTAAAAGAATTTTGTTATTTCTTTCTTTAGTTAATTGTTTGACAATTAACTTGAGGGTTGGAGACGATCGTGTGGATACCATAGAGGCAAGGCTAGATTGGTTTTGCTTGTGATTCGACAATCAACAATCTCCAACAATCAACAGGGCTACACTACCCGTAAGGTAACAATCTTCACTACAAATTTGAATTTACTTCGTATGGATCCTTGGAGGGAACCAAAAAATTTTAATTTCCGCTACGTTCTTTGATTTGGTTTCCTACAGTGGTAGCATGATTTGAATTCAAATCTGGAGATGATGAAGAAGGCCCTAACACATGAACAAGAACAATAGACAGCCCTATCGTCGTAGATGCCCTTACAAATGAGTTAGTGGAAGTTGACACCAAAAGACTAGACAGAGGTGGTGACATGCCAACACTGAACTGAGAAATAGAATGAGGAATGGACTCAAGAATATACTGAGAAATGGATTGTAGTAAATCTTGAAATAGACCATGATTTGCACCAAAGGAACCACTATGCATTTGTGGTATTGGAGTGATAACTTCATGGACTATGTAAATTTCAGCGAAAAAAGAGTCAATTTCTCTTACCACCTCATACATAACTTCTATTCCAAAGTCATCCACAATTGCTACGCCACTGTAGACGACGTAATTACGAACATTGCACAGTCGACGAAAAAATATTTTCAGCCTATACACATTTCTATCAACCGCGACACATTGGTATATTAAGTTTTCTAACTCAGAGAATGAGCTATTTGATGTTATCCTCACGGTGCAGTTAGCATAGGAGGACAATATGACAAGCCAATATTTGACTGTACAATATCACCACCCCAATATAACCTGAATAGAAATGGATGAAAAGTAGATAGATATCACCAAGATCTATTTCCACAATATAAGGAGATGTTAATAACATTACATATGATTGGAATGACTTCACGTGAAATAACGAAAAATGTATGCACTACATAATAACGAAACTACATTAACATGAACCACAAAAATCATAACTTACAAAAACACATGATATACTCATATTCAATAAAACTAGTACGACATATCAAAATCAAAATACCCATTTAGAACTTCGATAGCAATAAATTGCTACTACGTTGATTCAGCATTCAATTTTCAAGCAAAGTAATACAATAAATTGTGTTCCATTCAAATGTATTCAATTTCACTGTCACGACATTCAGGGTGTGCTTAGTTCAAGGGTTTGGGGAGAATGGAATGGGAAAGGAATAATAACTAGTGGTTGGTAAACAATTTTCATTACATGAATTGTTTTTACATATCCCTCTATTTGGAAATCCACCATACCCCTACATTTTAGAGGATATGAAAGTGATTAACCAACAAATTTTTTTATTATTCATTTGTAACAAATAAATTAATTAATAATGAATTAACTGAATATTATAATTTAACATTATAATTAATAATTCATTAAATTAATTAATTAATTTATAATTATTTAATTAAGATTAATTTAATCAATAATGAGTTTAATTAATAATTAATTAATTTAATATCATAATAAATTAACACTAATTAATTAATAATAATTATTACAATTAATGTATAATTAATATAAAATAATTTATAATTAACTTATTATTATTATTAGATATCATAATTAATTTGTAATACATTTGGAATTTTAAATTTCAAATAAAAATTTAATTAAATTTTCATTTCTAAAAATTTAGAAAACCAACTATCATCATTGGTAATCATAATCGTTCCACATCACTAACCAAGCAACACAATGGTAATGAAAAAACACATTATCATTTCCCACTATAATTATTATCATTATCTTTCCCATTCCTCTAAACAAACCAGGCATACCTTCAAAATTTCCAAAGCAAAACACAACTCAATTTCTAACAACATTTGATAACCATCATTAAATTCTCCATAACATAGCTAAAGTGGCATTATAAATTGAAATTATATGTAGGAAGAATCAATCAATGCACAATTCAACTTCAATCAATACAAACAATTGCATTTCGATAGACAACATAATTAACCACAATCTAATAACCAAAACAAAAAAATTCTCAAATATAATTTACATTACCGAATCAACTTCTATAAAACAAACAACTGCATTTTGACAGACAACATAATTAGCCACAATGTAATAACCAAAACCAAAAAAAAAAAAAATTCTCAAACATAATCTACATTACTGAATCAACTTCCATAAAAAATTAAATGATTTTCAAAGCAAATGAAAATTGTAATTCTAATAAAATTTGATAACTGCCATTAATTCCAAATATAAGTTCAATTAGGTAGAGCAAAATTCAATCAATACAAAATTTTCATTTCCACATACAATAAAATTTGTGCTTGGTGTAATTACACAATTAATATATGTAAATATTTAACTCTATATTCACGTACTACTTTTTCTTTTTTTGGGTAAAGGTAAATATTATATTATATACCAAGGCAGAACTTTACATCCAACAGAGCACCGAACACTACAAAAACTTTCACTTGTGGTGACACCAATACATGTCACAACAAATGCAAGAATGTCATGATATTAAGAGCGGAGCATAGGCTCACAAGAGCGCAAGCGAAAGTTTGCCAAACAAAATCAGTCGGTACATAAATAAGCCGGCCATAACCAAGGATACAAGCTTATAATACACCCTTTAAACTAAGAAAATAGAAGGGTCAATATCCTAGCAAGCTTGCATCCCTCTATTCAGAGGGGTATCCTCAACATGCTTAAAAGTGAGAGCCTTGTCTCTAACTACCATCTAAAGTTGTAGCTCAATAGCCAGCATATAGAGGGGCTTGTTGCGAAATAGAATGTGTTTCATTTCCTTCTAGATAATATAAAAAAGAGCACCAAAGGAGAAGCGGGCCATATGATGATAGAAGCTACAACCCCTGGTGTGTTGACTGGTCTATTGAAGATTGTCATACCCACATCGATTAGACCATGCAAGGTTACATTTTAGAGCCTAAAAAGAGGCCAAAGACCCGGTGTAATGGCATTCTAAATATAGATGGTCAACACTATCCGGAATATAACAACAAAAAAGTACAAATTGCTTCCGAGATATGATTATAGGTCAATAGCAAAACCTGTGTTGGTAGATGTTTCAACGTGGTGAGCCATAGGTGGATAAGTGTCTCACTGTCATAGCATGGCTCCAAACAAACGATTGGCAATGCAAAGCTTGTCTTCATGGATAGATGGATTGCCAAGCTAAGTCTATACAAAATTCCCTCGATGGGTAACCAGGCTATTGGAGCCGATCCAAGTGTTTGTGGTGAACATCTAGGATTTGTTCAGGCCAAGATTGAATGGTGTGAAGGATTGAGGAGGAAGGTCCCGAGACCGAGAAAACATCAGCCACTGTGGTATTATGGGATACACCCGATCTATAGGTCTATGTGTTCATGAAAAAATTGTTCAAACCAAAGTGAAGTCATGCTATCACTACCCACTCGCCATCTAAAGAGAAGCAAAATTCAGACAGGAGATCAAGAATTTTCTTCCAAGCCCATGAGCAAATAGTTGGTCTTTTGGCAATCCAAAAATTCAAGTTGTTTAGGAATGTGAAATGGATTCATTTACATCAAAGATATTCTTTGTTGGTGAAAAGAATCCATGTGTTTAGCCATGGCCGCTTTATTGCAGTCCCTAAGTTTGCGTAAGCTGAGGCCCTCTTCCTTCTTTTGGAGGCATAACTTATTCCACGACACTTTTGCTCCTCCAACACCAAGTCCCGACTATTTTTAGAGGAATTGCCTAAGAATTTGTTCCATACGTGCCAGCACTGACTTTAGCAAAATAGAGACACTATCCCAATAAATATGGATGGCATAAAGTACTGACCTTATTAGTTGAAGGTGACCAACAAATGAAAGCAAGTGCTGGATACAAGACTGAGCTCTAGCTGTTATAGTGTTTACCAATTCAATAAAATGCTCCTTCCCCAATCTTTAAGAAACGACTGGGACTCCCAAGTATCGAATAGGAAGGCATTCTTCTGGAAACCTAGCATCTCCCTAATAGTTGCCCAATTCACCACAGAACCACCAGAGAAGTATATTTCGCTCTTGTCAGAGTTTGGTGTTAATTCTGATCACCCCGAGAATTTGTCGAGTCCCTTATTCATAAGGGGAATGGACGTGGCCTATGCTTTAGCGAAAAGTAGCACGTTATCATCGAAAAAGAGATGAGAGAGTTTTGATGCTTTACATCTCTAGAAGTATTTGAATTTTAACTGGGTTGTTTGTTTATTCAAAATGCCCATGAATATTTCGATGACTAGAGTGAATATGTAAGGCGAGATTGGGTCACCCTGATATATGCCCCTACCACTTGAGAAGAAGCCATGGAGTCCCCAATTGATAGATATCAAAAATTTGGGGGTCCTAACACAAGTCATGATTAGTTTTGAGAATACAAAATGAAACCCAAATGCCGTCAAGACTTTTTCCAGGAAATTCCAGTCTGCCATATCATATGCCTTGCGAAAATCAACTTTGATTGCACATTTGGGAGAGTAGTGATCGTGGTGGAAATCAGCAAATAGTTCTTGGGCTTGCGGGATGTTATCACTGATATGCCGTCCCTTAACAAAAGTAGTTTGGGGAGTGCTGATGATCGAGGGTAGAACAATCACTAATCTATTGGTCATAATCTTAGTAATAAACTTGTAGATAGTGTTACAGCATGCAATTGGCCTATAGTCACCATTGAGGAGGCATTGGGGATTTTAAGCACCAAATATAAGATGGTAGTGTTGAGCTCCCGTAGTAGCTTACCCTACTCAAAGAAGTCTTTGATAGCTAGAAGCACCGAGGGACCAACGATCTTCCAAGTATGTTTAAAGAATTCTACATTAAATTCATCCTGGCCTAGAGCCTTTCCAGATTGCAGGGAGAACAAAGAGCTTTTATTTCTACTTCCGAGACAGGTCGAGATAGAAATCTAACTTAGTCGTCATTTAGAGTATTTCCAATAACATCTCGAAGGTATCCACCGAAGGCCGAGTGGGCACAGTAGTCAATGCTAACAAACTTTCAAAGTGATCCACAATTATTTGTTTAACTTGAGGCAGTTTAATGACTAGAACACCCGCTTCATCAGTAGCCAAGAGAATTTTGTTCCGGAGATGCCTTTGGTTGACCAAGTGATGAAAATATTTTGTGTTGAGATCTCTTTTTTTGAGCCATTGGACACTTGCTTTTTGTTTATAAAATGCTTCTTCTTGGAGGCAAAGACTTACGAAGACCCTAATACATTCTTTCTTCTGAACTTCAAACTCTTGATTATAAAGCTCCAATACCCTAGCATCTTGGATAGCCGTGAAAGCATCTTTTACCTCAGCCATACGTATCGAGATATTTGAGAAGACATCCTTGTTCAGTTGCTTTAGCTAGTTCTTAAGTATCTGGAGCTTCTGATAGAAAATGTTCATAGGGGTGCCATTTACTGGGGATTCCTATATTGAAGCCACCATATCCATGAAGGAGGGATAAGACATCCAAAATTTAAAGAATTTAAATGGTTTTCTATTGCTTGTGGGATTTAGAATTCGAATGATGACAGAGGTGTGATAAGAGATTCCTAGGAGAAGGAAAGAGGCTTCAGAGAAAAAGAACTCATGGTGCCACTGGGCATTGATTAGGGCTCTATCGATTTTTCTTTGCTTCATATTTTCTCCCGATAAGGTATACCATATAAATCTCCGCCATACATAAAGAAGGTTCTGTAAGCTAGCTTGAGTCAAACATTCACCAAATTCATTGAAATATGACAACCATATATCAGAGTTGCCCATCCTATCAAAAGGGTTTTTGATTGCATTGAAGTTTCCAACCACTATCCAGGGTGAAGAAGCATTTGCTAAGCTATTTTGTACGAGATCAACTCACAGTGGTCGTCGCGCAACAAAAGTATGATTACCATAAATAACTGACAAAAAGTATGCTTTGGCACAATCCAAGAACTGAAGATGCCCATGGATATCTTGGGCCGATGAAGATGTGACAACAAAATCTACAAGTTGAGGATTCCACCCAACCCATATCCTTCCTCAAGGAGAATGTGTATAGTTCTCTACCCAATTCTAATTAGGAACCAAATTCATAGTCAGAGTATCAAACAGATATCTAGGCACCTTAGTCTCAAGAATTCCAATACAACAAAGATTGTTAGCACGAATCAAATTGTGAATTTCCACTTGTTTAAGGGGGTTTCCTAAACCCCTAATATTCTATATGCCTATATACATATTTACAAGGGGAGTAGAATAGTTACCTATGATTGAAGCCACCCGCTTCTTTCTACTAGAAGTCGGCTTGCTCAGTTTGGGAATGTTTGGATTGCTATCCAAGCTGATCTGGGAAGAGGAATCTGCCATAAAGAGTTGTTCAGTCCGGAGATGTTTGACAGTTAGGTTGCTTGCTACGATGGATTTATCCTCAACTTCTTTTTTGTTAGGAGGGACATGAGGTGAAATACTTTCATATTCACTTCCAATATCACTAACATTCCTTACAATGTCACCATCAAAGCTGGAAGACACAATTGAAGCTTGTTAAGGAGCATTAGATGACGATGGTCTAGCATCCAAAAGCTTAGAACCAATTTGAATCTTCATGGCAGTCTTTTGGAGTGCATGTCGGCCCTTTCTCGAACCCACTTCTTTCCAATCTTCCTTTACCTGGGGTGGAAGGATAGGATTTGCTTGAGAATCAGCCTGCACGGGTTGATTTATCACCTCCAAGGCTGGAGGAGGATCTCCCTCAAGGGCATTGAGATGGATTATGGCAGTGGTGGGTAGGGGAATTTCCAGTATAAGAGTGACTTTAGTGTTAGAAGGATCCGCCGTAGATGGGGGACACTTGTGTCCAAAGGTATCACATTTCCCACATGATTGTGGCTTTCATTCATAAAAGACTTTAATAGTATATAGTTGGCCATTTAATAGCACTCTAGTAAACTGGCATAATTTTGAGCCCCCCTAATCTCCATGCACACCCAGACATAGGAGATCATCATCATATTTTCCGTTCTCTTATCAACATAGAGGGGCTTGCCAATAAGACTAGCAACAGCGCTAATGCTAGGTGCAGACCACAAGGCTAATGGAATATCCTTCAATCTAATCCAAACTAGCAATGTTTCATGAGTGTGTTTCTTGAGATCCAAAAATGAATGCCATTGTTGAAGGAAGAGAGGTGCACAAGCCATAGTGACCGGGCCACTATTAATTACCTTGCGTCTAAAATCCACATTTGGTATATGGAAAAAAAAGAAGAAGAAACCCTCTTCATTAGCTAGAACTTTGGAGAGATGAACACCCCATAATTCCTTAGCAATCGATTCAACAATTGGATGTGGGAGCTTTTTACTAACCAAGTATCCCACTAAACATTCCTTTAACTTAGGATTCGTGGCCTCAAGGATTTCCTCTGAGGCGTTTGCAACAAGTTTATCTTCAAATTGAAGAGGAGGTATGTAATTGGGTGCATACCCCTGAGTTGCAGCTTTAACTACAGCAGCCTATGACCATTGCACAGAAGAGCCATCCCCATTTGGTTGAGCTTGCTTTGATCTTGCTCTACGAAGACTCCAGCCACGGCTCTTAGGATGGGAGGATTTCCCCTGATTCTTAATAGTCTTCGCACCACTTATCTTAGTGATTTTTCTCTTTTCAGTAATAGGGAGCTTCTTACAACCATGGCATTCGTGTACATCCACACATGATTCGGTACCCCCATTCCCCTCCACAATGTTCTTTTACTTTTCAATAGCAAGAACAGGGGCTTGCTCTATGAAGACTCCGGCCACAGCTCTTAGGATAGAAGGATTTCCCCTTATTCTTAATAGTCTCTGCACCACTTATCCCAGTGATTTTGCCCTTTTCAGTAACAGGGAGGTTCCCACAACCATGGCATTTGTGTACATACACACACGATTCGGTACCCCCATTCCCCTCCACAGTGTTCTTTCACTTTTCAAAATCAAGAACAGGGGCTTCGAGTACATTCACACTCGATTCAGCACCCGTATTCCCCTTTTCAGCCGTAACATCAGGGACTTTGAGTCCCTTTCCACTCAATTCAAAATCCATATTCCTTTTGGAGTTTTAATAAGGTTTTTTTACGTTGCAAGGCCAATTGGATGATCTCCCATCTCGGCAGAGATCTGTCGAGGAGGATTAACCCTCTGATTTCCCAATATTACTTCCACTCAACCTATATCTCTACCACTGCATGTGAAACATTTGTGTCTTCAGAATACACAAGTATCAGATAGCAGAGCTGGTAGAACAGAGTAGCAGAGTTGATGGAAATACAAAAATGGTAAAACTAGCTCGCCCAGGATTACAGCTTATCAACAAAATAGGCAGCAAAGATGTGATAACCAACGTGGAGCTACAGACAGTTTATCAACAAAATAATAATTTATCAATAAATAGCCAGCACAGTTTATCTTGACGAGGAGTTGCGGA
Source organism: Gynochthodes officinalis (assembly GCA_020080225.1). Lineage (NCBI taxonomy): Eukaryota > Viridiplantae > Streptophyta > Magnoliopsida > Gentianales > Rubiaceae > Gynochthodes > Gynochthodes officinalis. The sequence goes on from CM034617.1 coordinate 33,925,125, forward strand.
CCAATGTGAATGGTGGTGTACAACTGACGACTGATGACTGACACGAGCGGCAAAGCAAAAATACATATCCAATCGTTGAGAGAGCCGTTGCAGCTAAAGGTTGCCCAAAAACAATTTGTTGAGAAGCTTGGTGAACAGATGACGATATGCGGCTGGACGACCTTTGTTAAGATCCAGTCTAGCAGAATACAGATCTATCGATCGAGAGACACCCACGAGCTACTAAACGACACAAGAAGGGTGGCGGATGACACAAGTATGAACTAGGAGATTACATACCATGTTTGAGAATTTTTCTAGAAGCTTGGTGGATGACGTTAACCTACGGCTGGTTCTAGGCTGCAGATGACCTGCAATCTCGCATACTATTTTCATTACTAAATAATACAAAGAATTTTATTTTCACTAATATACTGTAAATTTCAAGTCGAATTAAGTAGAGCAAAATTTAATCAATACTAATATTCCATTTCCACATACAACACATTTTGTACTCCGTGTAATTACGTAATTAAAATATGTAAAATTTCAAATATATTTTCGCATACTACTTTCATTGCCAAATAATACAAACAATTTTTTCCACTAAAATACTCATAATATACTGTAAATTTCAAGTCGAATTAGGCAAAGCTAGATTCTTTTGGCGCATTTGCCAAATGCGAACATAGTAGTTTTGGAACCCAAAAATTTTTCACCCCACAAATTTCCTTCTTTTTTAAATTTGTCACAAAATTGGAAAAAAAACCCAAATTAAGTCAATACAAATATTCCCATTTCCACATACAACAAATTTGTGCTCAGTGTATTGACATAATTAAAATATGTAAATTTTCAACTACATATTCGCATACTAGTTTCACTAACAATTTCACTGCCAAATAATACAAACAATTTCATTTTCACTAACAATCTCATTCCCAACTTGATGTAGATAACTTTAACCTATTTCAGAGGTCTTACTCAAGAAGGTTGTGTCATTCCAAACTTGATGAACATAATCCAATTGGGTCAAACCATTCTCTTTGGTTAAATGGTTTCATTCCAAATTTGATGCTAAACTATTTGACTTAAAGGAGTTTGCAGTTGTGACATTCTAAATTGAAACACAGAAATAGTTGTTTGCATAAGAAGCGTATTGGTTTTGCTCTTAATTGAAACTTGACTTCGTTTGACTAGGCTGTTTGTAAGTGATTTGACTATTAGTCTTGTTCTTTGAAACTGGACAATTGGTTATTCTCTTACAAATAAACTTAAATTACTGGCTCTTTCTAAATCAAACTGTTTAGGCCTCTTTCATAATTTATGAAACTGGGGCCTGATGTTTATGAACATGACATTTTGATGCTATATGACATTGATGTATGTTCTTCTCTACCTGATGTAGTGGTGCTAAGTTCTTTTAGTAGAGCTAGACACTCTAGTGGATTATTCAAATGATTGAATTCATATAAATATGAAATTCATGTTGAACAATCTACAGGGATGGTGGATATGAAGGAGAGCTTGATGGGTGGGATCTAGAACAGAATGACTTACTTGATGAAGATATTATCTAGAGATTGTGGGGGACTTGTCAGTTTACTTGCATTTTTGCCCATTTTTTAGATCTTGTTATGGCATTCCTTTTTGTCCATTCTCTTTGTGACACCATTATATTCTTCCAATATTTGTTGAAACCGTTAATCTTCTAGTATGGTTCACACATACTTGAGAATATAAATATTTTGTGATTTTAGATTGTTCTTGAAACTTTGGTTTTAAACTCTGAACATATCTGAGATATTTTATTATCTCACTTTTATATGAGATGGATTGTTGATGAAGTTTCCAAAATTTCATTAGAAAACTTTATGCTTGGATAATTTGAAATAAGGCTATGAATGATTCATGTTTGTTTGAACATTACACTGACCATCATATTGGATTGTGCTATATGGTGAACATAGGAGGAGATTGTTAGATATATTTAAGTATATAGTCCAAATAGTATATTCACATACAAGCCCAATAGGTGAAAGCTTGGATATTAGGGCACATGTGGGTTGGAGCCCAATAGCTTGCATATATGAATGGAGTTTCTAGTTAGAGGTAACACTGTTGAGCATTCTAAACTTAATGTCTCAAGGTGTAATAATTCAAGTACCAAACTCTCTCAGACCTCTATATCTCTAACATATAAACCATAAGAGCCACCTACATAACTTGGAAACTGACTGTAGCTTCTAATTTAGTACCTTCATGAACTATCAACTGTATAAGTCCAACAACTATGATGACTCAGATAATTTCAAATGTGGTACCTTCATGAAGTATCTGCAGTAGAAGTCCAACTACTATGATGACTAAGATAATTTTACTCAGTTTATGAATGCAGTGTTCCATGTGAACCTTCAAACTAATTAGCGCATTCAATGTTTTTTGGTCCTTAATAACACAATTTAAGGTAATTTTTAAATATGAAATTCTTCAAGTGAAAAGTACCTCATTAATGTATATCTTGAATTTTGAACATTTTTACAACAAAAGAAAATATCTTCATAATTGTACATATGAGCACATTTTAGAGTCAAAAGATAATAGAAAAAGTTGAATCATTAGCTAAATGGATGGATATGTTGATGGTAATCCAGGAACAAGTCAACCTACTCACCAAACATTCGATCTGCCATGACATATTATGGGTTCGATGATGAGAGTTAGGTATAAATGACTTCAAAAAAACCTTAAGTGGTTTAATTCATGACATCCAAGCTCATCAGCATGCAGCCAAGACTTGCAAATCGTTAATCTATTGTAAGTCCAATTTGAAAAACACTAGTATTGTATTGTCCAAATTCTAATGTATTAGGTCCGAATTCTAATGTATTAGTAGGCCAAGGTTTTTAGTTATTTTATTAGAATTAAATTTTATTAGTATTAGTTATTTTATTAGAGAGGCCGAAATTGATCTTCAAGGGCCACCCCTTTAATTTTGTTTTTGGCCAAAATTATGTCTTTATTTTAGCTGCCAAATTTTGTAAACTTGAAGGAAGCCTTAAATGGCCAAATCTCTAAGTCCAATTAGCAATAGGGTTTTTGTTTCTTTTTTATTTTAAAGCTACCCTTTAATTAGTAAAGGAACTTGGTTGCCCTACACAATTAGACTAGGATTAGAATTTTAGTTGTTACCGGTTAAGACATCCTTTGTACTCTATTTAAAGAGGCCAGTGAGTAAAACAACAAGAACTTTAGAATTTTGTGACATTACGTCCTTGAGAGTTTGAGTAAATCAATCTCTTTGTTCTTTCAAAAAACAACGGGTTTATCAAACTTGACTAGTTTGTGGTGCCTTTGAGTCTTATCAATATAGTAGAACCCTAAATTGTGGTGACACTTCATCCATTGGTCTAAATTCCATCAGTTCTAATAGTTTCGAAAGTTAAATCTTGGATCCTGTTCGCTTGTTGTGTATTGCTGACTCTTTATAGTTGTGAGGTGCACATCAGTTTGGTATCAGAACTCTAAGTAACTTCTAAATTTTGTACTTTAAAATTCTATTTATAGTGCTTTCCTTAGCCGAAATTCTATTTTCTTGTTGGTAGTCAAATTACTTGTTTACCTGGTTTTCGAGACTTGGTTAAACCTTTTCTTACTGCCCATTTTTTGTGTAGATAATTTGTTTTTCTTTTTATTCCTTAAAGATCATAGCTTGCCTAATTCCTGAAAATCCAAATTGATGCCTATTGTTTTTGTTCCTCTTCGTGTTGATTTTTTTTGCTGTGAATTGTTCTTTTTTATGTGAAAAAGAAAGAAAGAAGAAAGAACCGAGAAAAAAAAAGTGAAAGAACCAAAAAAAAACTGAAAGAAAAGAAAAAAAGAAAGAAGAAGAAGAGAAAAACAATTCTTATTTCTTGAATTCTTCCATTCTTGTTCTTGAATACTTGTTTCTTGAATTATTGTTGCTGAAATTGCTTAAAAATAGTGACCAGAATTCTGCCTTCAAACCAGACTACCTTCTTGTGTTTTTGATCTTGAATCGTACTACCCTCCTGAATTATTTGTCTTGAATTCTTGTTGAAGAAGTGTTTTAGTTTTTCAAAAATCATAGCAGAATTTTGCTTGAAGAAATGTGTGCCTTTCTTAAAATGAATCCAAGTGTGATTAACTTTCCTCATTACAATTTAATGCAGTAAGGGCATGTATGAGTATGCTCTCAATTATTTTTTTTATGCCTCACCCCTTACTCAATCAATCTTTCTCTAAATTCTTGCTTAGAACAGCACACTTTACCAAACCTTTAGGAATTTCGGCCAAATGATAGCCTAAATAAGGATTTATGAATTTAGAAAATAAAGACTTAAGGAAGGTTAACAAATTAGGAAACTACAAAATCTAAAATCAACTTGGGATTGGATGCAAATATGGAAAGGAATAGGAAACTAAGCAAATCCAACTACAAAGTGGAATTGAATAAGAAAAGCTATTAATTAGGACACTAGACAAATATGAAAATAAATAGGAAGTGGAAAGAAATATGTAATCTAAAAGGAAACGAATAGGAATTCTAAAAAGAAACAAATAGGAAAGCTTACTAAAGGAATGTAACTTTCAAGAAAGGAAGTATAGTCAAAATAGAAAACAATTTTTACTGCCCTTTTTGTAGAGTAATTTCAGCCAAGTTAGGTTACCAAATTGCAGAATTTTTGGCCAACATAAATTGCCAAAAAGTACAAAATTTCATCCAAAAGAAACTACCAATAGAATGCAGAATTTCGGCCAGCAAAAGTTGTAGCCACAAAGTGCAGAATTTCAGTTAAATAAGTTGCCAATTCTAAATCCAATTGTGACGAGGAAAGTTAATCACACTTGGATTCTTTTTAAGCAAAGCACACGTTTCTTTAAGCACACTTGGATTCTGCTATGATTGTTGAAGCACTAAATCCCTTTTTCAACAAGAATTCAAAACAAATAATTCAAGAAAGCAATACGGTTCAAGATCAAAAAAAATTCAGGAAGGCAATACGGTTTGAAGGCAGAATTCTGGTCACTATTTTTTAAGCAATTTCAGCAACAATAATTCAAGAAATAAGGATTCAAGAACAAGAATTCAAGAAACAAGAATGCAAGAATTCAAGAATTCAAGAAACAAGAATTGTTCTCTTCTTCTTTCTTTTTTTCTTTTCTTTCGGTTTTGTTTGTCTTTTTCTTTTTTTTTTTTGTTCTTTCTGTTTTTTTTTCTCGGTTCTTTGTTCTTTCCTTTTTTTTTTCACCAGAAAAAGAGCAATTCACAGAAAAAATATCAATGCAAAGGGGAACAAAAACAAGAGGCAGCAATTCGAATTTTTAGGAATTAGGCAAGAGAAACAGTAGGCAGCTATGATCTTTAAGGAATAAAAAGAAAACCAAATTATCTACACAAAAAGTGGGTAGCAAGAAAGGTTTAACCAAATCTTGAAAACTAGCATAAACAACCATTTGACTACCAACAAGATAATAGAATTTCGGCTAAGGAAAGCATTATAAACAGAATTTTGAAGTACAAAATTTCGAAGTTACCTAAATCTCTGATACCAAACTGATGTGCACCTCACGGCTATAAAGAGCTAGCAATACACAACTAGTGAACAAGACCCAAAACTTAACTTGCGAAACTATTAGAACCGATAAATGAAATGTCGCCACAACCTAGTTCTACTAGATTGATAAGACTTAAAGGCACCACAAACTGGTCAAATTTGATATACCTGTTGTTTTTTGAAAGAACAAAAAGATAGATTCACTCAAATTTTCAAAGACGTAATGTCACAAAATTCTAAACTTCTTATGGTTTGGAACTCGACTTATTTGCCAAGAATGATGGATCTGTCTTATTGAGAGAACTGCAGCGATGATGAGAAATAGATGTGTTGATTGAATGAGGAAAAAACATATGATAGGATAGATTGGAGAGTCAAAAAACACTACAGTGCTTAATATGTGTCGATAGTTTTTCTATAGACACACAGGACAACAAGTTTTGTTGATTGTTACAAACTGATACTTTATTATTGCCTACAATTAATAGTTGAGGGGTATCATAAAGACAAAGTCTAGGATGGTTTTTACAATTTACTTTATTCTTATATAAGATCCATATAATTGTGCCATCTTGCTTGGAAACTCTTTTCTTCCGTTCCAACTCCCTTGTGCAACCAGTTTTGAGCGATTGGATGTGTTATACTGGTTTGCATTTTAACTTGTTATCGAGGGAAAATTACATTTTGTCTATATTCTATATTCTTTTCTCTCTTCCAGACGTACCAGATACGGCTCTTATCGTAAGAAAGCATAGCATGACTACAAACTTATTTTCCTGCCTTTTATTCAATGAGTTGGAAGCATTTAATCCAAGGGACCAATTAGCATTTGCATACGTGAGAGATCACATGAGCCTAAATTGCAGTTGAACATGTTTGATGTTGAAGTTTTTGAACAAGTTGCAATTGCGTATAGGCACAATCTTAAACAAGGTGGTACCAATAAGCCGATGGGACCCAAGATTAAGAGGGCAGGTTTCGACCTAGTTGTCAATGGCAATTGTAAAAAGTGTGACCATTATTTCTTAAAAATGTGGGGAGAATCCCATAATTGATTTTGCTGTCTTTTGGATTATTGCTGTTATTTATTATATTCGCCTTATTAAAATTAAGTTACATACTCTTTGTTTGTTTTGCATTATTGTGTGTTTTAAAAGTTTTTAATTTTTATCTTGTATTTTTTATGTCAATTTTGAAATGAGTAATGATATTTTTAGTAAAAATTGAGAGTAAAAAATTATAACTATTAATGTGCATGTTAAGAAAAACAAAAATTTTTAATACATCTTTTAAAAAGTGTAAAATAATAAAAAAATAATTTTATTATTTCAAATATGCAACATTAGTTAGTATTAATATTTATTATAAATTTTCACTAATAATATTATTACTATTTTACTGAAACATAAATACTTTGAATAAAAAAAGCTAAATTAACCTAAAATAATCAAATAAGATTTTATTTTGGTATTTTTTAATAAAATAGAGGCGGAAGTTAAGAACTATACTAATATATATGTATAGATATATATATAATGAACTACCCCCTTGACATCAGAATAAAAAATGGTTTCACTCCATGAGGTGCGTTTGCGCGTGCTATTAAAACCTCTTTATTTACCTTCTTAGTTGCTTTGGTGAGAACGAAATCAAAAGGGCTGGTAATCCGAAGGCCCACACAAACAGTTGAACTTTAAAAGAAACTGACAGATCATGAACAGGTTGGCAGAGAATCTTCCTTCTTCCTACGAAGATGGGCCAATCATGTGAATTCAGCTTCAAGGTAAATTTATTACCAAAATGCTATATAAGATATACTTTTAGATATTTTTTGTATTTTAATTTTTCATAAGTATATAATTTTTTTTTCAATTTGTTGCATTACTCATGAAATAAATGGGTCATTGAATTTTTTTAAAAAAATTCACATATATATAGATATTTTCGTGTCGTGTCATCTTACCAGCAAAATAAACGGGTTGTACTCAAGTTATATTATCTGATACGTATAATTAAACGGGTCGTGTTCAAATTCGTGTAAAATCTATAATACTTATATTTTAACACGATATAAGAACTCAAAATACGACATGATTGCTATCCCTAGTTACGCGTTTGTATTAGCAACATCTAGTAAAATTTGTAAAATTTAATGAGGAAATCATGATTCATTTTTTGGAGGGACGATGCCAAGTAAACCATCCCCTCTATCTCATTGCCAATTTTCAATTTTCAATATATTTTTTTTTTCAATTTGTTGCATTACCCATGAAATAAATGGGTCCTTGAATTTTTTTAAAAAATTTCACATATATATAGATATTTTCGTGTCGTGTCATCTTACCAGCAAAATAAACTGGTTGTGCTCAAGTTATATTATCTGATACGTATAATTAAATGGGTAATGTTCAAATTCATGTAAAATCTATAATACTTATATCTTAACACGATATAAGAACTCAAAACACGACATGATTGCTATCCCTAGTTACGCGTTTGTATTAGCAACATCTAGTAAAATTTGTAAAATTTAATGAGGAAATCATGATTCATTTTTTGGAGGGACGATGGCAAGTAAACCATCCCCTCTATCTCATTGCCAATTTTCAAATCTTTTATTAAATAAGAGTTGCAATTATTTCTCCTTGGATCACCGAAAAAAACGCACTTTTGAGGTAGAAGTTTTTATTAATTATAAAGTACAATATATTTAAAGAAAATTATATAGTCCCTTCCTTGATTTTGATGGGATAGTTCCATCATGTTTTAACCAACCAGGAAGTGCTACATCCTGCTAGTGTAATATATTTAGATAGACATAGCTACATCCTAATAATCCTCTAATGATTGGTTCCCTGCTAGTGTAGTTTACTAGTATTTATTAAAACTAATTCATTTAGGTACTTATTAAATAAATTAATTTTACTACCTATTAACTTTTTCAAATTAAATCACCAAATATCTAAATAATTATTTTTAAAAATAAATTTAATAGAAAGTAAATTTAATCCTAATAATGTCAAAGGAATTAAATTAAAATTTTAATTGAAAGCGTAGAAAAATTAATTGTAATTATTGCAATTGTTACACCCAAAAAATATGTTACAACATTATGAAAATTATTGTATTACACAATCAAAAGTAAGTGAATTGTTATAAAAACTCATCGTACCATTGTTAATTGAAAACAACTATAATCTCTTTTATTTTTTAACTCCAAAGTTACTGAAAAGTGCATTATACCATCGTTAATTAATATTGTACTTTTTAAATATTCACATTGTACTTTTAAATAATTAACATTGTATCATCCGATAAAAAATATCTTAACACCATGAATATTAGTAAATTAATTTGTAAATTTAGTTTTGGACATATGTAGGTGAACAATTACATTTGAACAAATACAAAGACTAAATTTTTTTATCGGTGACTGCACTCCTAAGTGATTGAAAAATACATTTTACCGTCATTAATGAAGAATATATTTTTTAAATATTCATATTGTACCTTCAAATACTTAACATTGTACCACCTGAGAAAAATGAGTCATACCACCACGATAATTAATAATATTAATTCATAAATTTAGTTTTTGGACATATGTAAATAAACAATTTCACTTGTGCAATTGCAAACGCCAATAAATTCTGATTGGTGACTGCACTCCACAGTAACTGAAAAATTTATTGTACCGTCATTAATTAATATTATACTTTTTAAATATTCATATTGTATTTTCAAATATTTAACATTGTACCACTCGAGATAAAAGAACATTTTATCATGAAATTAATAAATTAATATATAAATTCAGTTTTGGACGTATGTAGGTAAACAATTACATTTGTGCAAATGCAAACGCCAAAAAATCCTAATCGATGATTGCACTCCAAAATGAGTGAAACGTGCATTCTACCATCATTAACGAATATCTACATTTTAAATATTCAAATTGTACCATAAAACACTTAACATTATACCACCTGAACAAAATATATTGTACTATTATGATAATTAATAAATTAATTCATAAATTTAATTTTGGACATATGTAAACAAATAATTAAACTTGTGCAAATGCAAACGCCAATAAATTCTGATCGTTGACTGCATTCTAAAGTAATCGAAAAATGCATTGCATCGTCATTAATTAAAATTTTACTTTTTAGATATTCACATTGTTCCTTCAGATATTTAACATTGTACCACAAGGGAAAAAGGAATTATACCAGTGCAAAAATTAAAAAAATAATTCATAAATTTAATTTTGGACACATGTAAATGAACAATTACATTTATATAAATGCAAATGGCAATAAATTCTGAATAGTGACCACGCACCAAAGTGACCGAAATATGCATTATACTGTCATTAATTAAAATTGTATTTTTAAAATATTCACGTTGTACTTTCAGATATTTAACATTGCACCACTAGAGAAATCAATGATTGCACTCCAAAGTGATTGAAAAATGCATTGTATTATCATTAATGAAGAACATAATTTCTAAGAATTTCAAATATTTAACATTGTACCATTTAAGAAAAAAGTACTATACCACTACAACAACTGATAAATTAATCCGTAAATTTAGTTTTGGACGTATGTAGGTTTACAATTATACTTGAACAAATACAAATGCCAATAAATTTTGATAGGTGACCGCACTCTAAAGTGACCGAAAATGCATTGTACCATCATTAATTATGGTTGTACTTTTTAAATATTCACATTATATATTCAAATACTTAACATTGTACCACCTAAGAAAAATGTATTATATCACACGACAATTAATAAATTAATTCATAAATTTAGTTTTAGATATATGTAAATGAACAATTATACTTGTGTAACTGTAAACACAATAAATTCTGATCAGTGACCGCACTCCAAAGTCTGAAAAATTCATTGTACCATCATTAATTAATATTGTACTTTTTACGTATTCACATTATACCTTTAAATATTTAACATTGTACCACTTGAGAAAAAAGAATGTTACCGCCACGACAATTAATAAATTAATACCTAAATTCAGTTTTGGACGTATGTAGGTGCACAATTACACTTTTGCAATTGCAAACACCAAAAAATTCTAATAGGAGATTGCGCTTCAAAGTGAGTGAAAATTGCATTGTATTATCATTAATAAAGAATGTACTTTCTGAATATTTACATTGTACTATCAAAAATTCAACATTATACCACCTGAGGAAAGTGTATCATACTACCACGATAATTAATAAATTAATTCGTAAATTTAATTTTGGACATATGTAAATGAACAATTAAATTTGCGCAAATGCAAATGCCAATAAATCCTGATTAGTGACCGCACTCCACAGTGATCAAAAAATGCATTGTATCGTCATTGATTAATATTGTACTTTTTAAGTATTCACATTGTACCTTCAAATATTGTACCTTGTACCACTTGAGAAAAAAAATTGGCCCACCACGACAATTAATAAATTAATACATTAATCCAGTTTTGGACGTATGTATGTGAACAATTACACTTTAACAAATAGAAGCGCAAGAAAATTTTGATCGATGACCGCACTCCAAAGTGATCGAAAAATGCATTGTACCGTCATTAATTAAGATTGTACTTTTTAAATATTCACATTGTACATTAAAATATTTAACATGTTTCACTCGAGAAAAGTATTGTACCACCACAATAATTAACAAATTAATAAATAAATTTAGTTTTGGACATATATAGGTGAACAATTACACTTGAACAAATAAAAACGGCAAAACATTTTGAATGGTGACTGCACTCCAAAGTTAGTAAAAATGCATTGTACCATCATTAATGTAATAAAGTAGTTTCTAAATATGCATATTGTACCTTGAAATATTTAGCATTGTACCACACTAGAAAAAGTATTGTACCACCACGATAGTTAATAAATTAATCCGTAAATTTAGTTTTGGACATATGTAGGTGTACAATTACACATGAACAAATACAAACGCCAATAAATTCTGATAAGTAATAGCACTCTAAAGTGATCGAAAAATGCATTGTACTATTATTAATTGAGATTGTACTTTTTAAGTATTCACATTATACCTTCAAATATTTAACACTCTACTACTAGAGAAAAAGTATTGTACCATCACGATTGTTAATAAATTAATTTGCAAATTCAATTTTGGATGTACGTACGTGTACAATTACACTTAAACAAATAGAAATCCATAAAATTTTGATCGGTGTCCGCACTTCAAAGTGATTGAAAAATGCAATGTATTATCATTAAAGAAGAATGTACTTTCTAAATATTAACACTGTACAACCAAAAGCTTAACATTGTACCACCTGAGGAAAATGCATATACTGCCAAGACAATTAATAAATTAATTTGTAAATTTAATTTTGGACATAGGTAAATGAACAATTAAATTTCCACAATTGCAAAATCCAATAAATATTGATTGGTGACTGCACTCCAAAGTGACCAAAACATTCACTGTACTGTGATTAATTAATATTGTATTTTTTAAGTATTCACATTGTACCTTCAAATATTTAACATTGTACCACTCGAGAGAAAAGAATCATACCACCACGAAAATTAGTAAATTAATAGATAAATTCAATGTTGGACATATGTAGGTGAATAATTACACTTGTGCAAATGCAAACACCAAAAAATCACAATTGGTGACTGCGTTCCAAAGTGAGTGAAAACTGCATTGTACCATCATTAATGAATAATATACTTTTTAAATATTTACATTGTACTGTAAAAACTTAACATTGGACCATCAGAGGAAAAATACATTATACAATCATGATAATTAATAAATTAATTCATAAATTTAGTTTTGGGCATCTGTAAATGAACAATTAAACTTGTATAAATGCAAATGCCAATACATTTTAATTAGTGGCTGCACTCTAAAGTGACAGAAAAATATATTGTACTGTCATTAGTTAAGATTGTACTTTTTAAATATTCACATTGTACTTTCAAATATTTAACATTGTACCACAAGATAAAAAAGAATCATACCACCATGACAATTAGTAAATTAATACATAAATTTAGTTTTGGACGTATGCAGATGAATAATTACACTTGAACAAAAAAATGCCAAAAATTTTTTATCAGTGACTACACTTGAAAGTGATTGAAAAATGCATTGTACCATCATTAATGAAGAATATACATTTTAAATATTCACATTGTATCTTGAAATATCTAACATTGTATCACATAAGAAAAAATATTGTACCACCACAATAATTAATAAATTAATCCATAAATTTAGCTTTGGACATATGTAGGTGTAAAATTACACTTGAACAAATATAAACGCCAATAAATTCTAATATGTAACCACACTCCAAAGTGACCGAAAAATGCGTTGTACCATCATTAATTAAGATTGTACTTTTAAATATTCACATTATACCTTTAAATATTTAACATTGTGCCATTCGAGAAAAAGTATTATACCGCCATGGCAGTTAATAAATTAATTCGTAAATTTAGTTTTGGATGTATGTAGGTATACAATTATATTTGAAGAAATACAAACACTAATAAATTTTGATTAGTGACTGCACTCCAAAGTGACCAAAAATGCTTTGTACAGTCATTAGTTAAGATTGTATGTTTTAATTATTCACATTGTACCTTGAAATATTTAACATTGTATCACTTGAGAAAAAGTATTGTACCACCAAGACAGTTTCAAAATTAATCTATAAATTTAGTTTTGGGCGCATGTAGTTGAACAATTACATTTGATCAAAGAGTAACAACAGAAAATTTTGATCGGTGACTGCTCTCCAAAGTAATTGTAAAATGAATTGTACCAGCATTAATGAAGAGTGTACTTAATATTAACATTATACCTTAAAATACTTAACATTGTAGTACCTGAGGAAAATGTATTGTACCATCATGACAATTAATAAATTATTTCGTAAATTCAATTTTAGACATATGTAAATGAACAATTACACTTGTGCAAATGCAAACATCAAAAAATCTTAATCGATGATTGCATTCCAAAGTGACTGAAAAATGCAAGCATTGTATTGTCAATAATTAAGATTTTACTTTCTAAGTATTCATATTAAGATTGTACTTTCTAAGTATTCATCTTGTACTTTCAAATACTTAACATTGTACCACATGAGGAAAATATATTATGCCACCACGATAATTAATAAATTATGTTTTGGACGTATATAGGTGAACAATTACACTTGCTCAAATGTAAATGCCAAGAAATCTTAATTGGTGATTGCGCTCCAAATTGACCGAAAAAATGTATTATATAGTCATTAATAAATTAACTTTTAAATTTAGTTTTGCAAATATATAAATGAACAATTACACTTGTGCAAATACAAACGTCAATATATTCAAATTGGTGACCACAATCCAAAGAGATAAAAAAATGTATTGTGTTGTCACTAATTAAAATTGTACTTTTTAAGTATTCATATTATGATAATTAATTTAATTAATTCATAAATTTAATTTTGGACATATGTAGGTGAACAATTAAACTTGTGCAAATGGGAATGTAAAAAAAATTTGATCAGTGACTGCACTCCAAATTGACCAAAAAATGCATTGCACCGTTGTTAATTAAGGTTGTACTATATAAGTGTTCATATTATACCAACAAAATAATTAACATTGTATCACCAAAAAAAAAATTTGTATCACCATGAAAATTAATAAATTAATTTATAAATTTAGTTTTGCTCGTATATATATGAACAATCAGACTTGTGCAAATATAAAAGCCAAAAAAATTGTGCAAATGTAAAAGCCAAAAAATCCTAATCAGTGATTGCATTTCAAAGTGATGGAAAATGCATTATAACATCATGAATTAAAAATATATTGTCTAAATATTCACGTTGTACCATCAAATAATTAACATTGTATCACATGAGAAAAATGCATTATACCACAGCGACAAGAGATTTAAGAAAGAACTGCATGAGATTTTTAAAAAATAATTATTTTTTAAAAGTATATAGATGCAAAAATAATAAAACAATGATTTAATTATTCAATCATTTAAAGGGATAGTAGTGGTAGTCTAATATTGAAGGTACAAGAAGAAGTTTAGAAAATAAAATTTTCAAATTTGAAGATGATGAAATAGTAATATGGTTAAAAAATTTATTTATCTTATTATTTAGTTTTAAAAATTCTAAATGTATATATTAATATTATATTTTTATTACTTTTTCGGTTTATTGGTTTATGATATAAAATAAAATTATGCAAATTTTTTTCATGAGAAGAAAAGAAGAAGAAAATAAAAATAGAAAATATTAAAATTTATTTAATAATTTATTAAAACTTGAATGTTCATTTTGTAATTAAAACAAACCTCATGGTTATATGTTATTTTTCTAAATTAGTTATTTCAAATATTCACCTTTTATGCTAGTTGATTTTAACGGTCATTAAGCAAAAGGGTGTATTAGTCGTTTTCTCAAATATCAAGTTCAATTGGTAGTCTTTGCAAACTATGGAGATAGTAAATATAATTTTTCTAAAAAATAAATGTACTCATAATTATTTGATTTTGCGTCAAATTACTGTTGTGGGTATAAATAACTCACGATCAATACTGTTGTTATACTGTTCTAAATTACTGTTGTTATAACTTTGTACCATCACAGAGTCTTGTGGGTATAAATAACTCACGGTTGCAGTAAGATTCAGAAGGAAAAACTAGCTCCATTTCGTAGTAATTGTTTTCAATGAAGGCAGAGTGCATTCATCAAATAATAAGCATTTGCCTACCAAAAAAACAGCATATTACATTACTTAATGAGTTGTTAATGCCCAAACTTCAATACTGCATAATTTGGGAGCGTATTCATCCTCGTTGAAAACTTCAATAATTTGTTTTCCGGTTTAGAAAAATTCTTTCTACAATGGAAATATCATGGCGCGGACGTCTTGTGAGTCCCAAATACCAAGCTAATGCAAAATAAAATAATTTTAAAAACTATTGTCTCATCACATGATAAATTCTATCGGTGCAATGAAAGAAATGCAATGCGTGCATATACACTAGATTACACGGGGTTCTCAAAATCTTAAAACTGTATTAAAATGTCCAAAATCTGAAATTTGAAGTATATTGTAAAAAAACCAGAGTTTGGAAATGATTGCTGTGTATTGATACATTTTCTGTACAACGTTTTGTGTCTATATTTATAAGTTACAACCTATGCTAATTAAGGTATGGAGATAATTACAGATTACAAATGATATACATGAAATATTCTATCTGATATATTTTGATATTGATTTATCCTTAACACTCCCCCTCAAGCTGGAGATTTGTATAAGTCAAATACTCCAAGTTTGGAAAAAAGATACCAATGCTGCCCACTACTTAAAGCTTTAGTCAAGATATCGGCTGGCTGCTCTTTGGTAGATATATGGTGTGTCGCTATGATTCCTTGCTGAATTTTCTCTCTGACATAATGACACTCCACCTCAATATGCTTGGGGCGCTCATGAAAAATCGGATTGGCCGCTATTTTCTCTGCAGCTTCATTGTCACAATGGAGTAATGCAAGTTTGTTTATATGAACACCAAAATCTCGTAGTAGTCCCATGATCCATACTACTTCACTGGTTGTAGCCTGCATTGCTCGATATTCTGCCTTGGCCGAAGATAGTGATACAGTGGGTTGTTTTTTTGTACGCCAAGATATCAAGGAGTTGCCAAGCATGATGCAGAAATCGGTGGTGGATCTCCTTGTCATTGGACATGTGCTATAATCTGAATCACAAAAAGCTCGTAACTCAAACTGTGATGATGACGGGAATAGAAGACCAAGACCGGGGCAACTTTTCAGATTTTTAATGACTTTCAAGGTGGCTTCCATGTGAGATTGCTTCGGCTTGTGCATGAATTGACTAAGAAGTTGAACTGAAAAAGTAATGTCAGGCCTGGTGAGATTCAAATATATGAGTCTGCCAACTAATCATTGATATGTTGAAGGATCTTCAAGGAGCGGATCAATGACTTGCTCATTTGAGCCAGCGTTATATTCAATGCTTGTGAACTTCTTGTTTTGTTCCATAGGGGTGGCTGAAGGTTTCGAACCTGCCAATCCAGCCTCAGATATCAACTCCAATATGTACTTACGCTGACTGATTGAAATACCATTTGGAGAACGAGCAATTTCAAGACCAAGGAAGAATTTTGATGGACCAAGATCTTTCATAAAAAATGTGGCGTGGAGATAGGTTTTGAGATCAGTGATTCCAGCTTGACTGTTGCCTGTAATGAGTATATCATCAACATATATAAGCAAAGCAACAAATTCGGTACCTTGAGTTTTGGTGAATAAGGAGTAGTCATGGTGGGACTGATGAAAACCATGCTGTAGGAGAGCTTTAGTGAACTTGGCATTCCATTGACGGAATGCTTGCTTCAACCCGTATAAGGATTTCCACAATCGACATACCATAGACTCCCCCTGAGTGCGAAATCCAGGTGGTAGGTCCATATATACCTCCTCGGAAAGGTCACCATGGAGAAAAGCATTCTGAACATCCATCTAAAAAAGAAGCCAAGCATGAATAGCGGCACTGGCAAGAAGGAGCCAAACTGTGACATGCTTAGCAGTAGGAGAAAAGGTGTCTTGATAATCAACCCCTTCTCGTTGATTGAAACCTTGGCCACGAGGCGGGCTTTATACCGCTTGAGAGAACCATCAGCATGATACTTGACCTTGTAAACCCATTTACACCCGATTGGACGACGACCAGGAGGCAAAGGAACCACATCCTAAGTATGATTGGCTTGAAGGGCCTGGAGTTTAGTTTCCATGGCGGTAACCCAATGGGGATTAGTAACAGCATCTTGAAAGGTGGTAGGTTCTTGAATCGCCGAAATGGAAGCAATGAAGTGTTGATGGGAAGGGTGACAATTAGCCAAAGAAAGGTAATTGGAAATGGGATAGAGAGAGTTACAAGATACCGAGGGTAAGGTAGGGCAGAGGTAATCAGAACTCCAAATCGGAGGTCGAGAAGTTCGGGATGAACGGCGGAGAGATATGGTGAGGTTGGGATTTTGCGGCTCGAAGGGGTCCGCGAATACAGGTTCAGTATCTGAAGATGAAACAGGAGCAGGCGCGGAGGCAGGTGTGGGAGAATCAGCGGAAGAGGCTGGTGGCTTCGTAGGTGAAGTAGACGAAGAGGCATGCTGGCCGAACCATACTGCTGGAGGTGTGGGATCGGATGGAACTACTGGGGATAACACGGAAATAGAAGTTGAGAATGGAAAAACATTTTCTTGAAAAATTACATCCCGACTGACAAAAAATTTCCTCGAAGCAGGGTCATATAGACGATAACCCTTCTGGTTAGGAGGATAACCCATGAAAATACATGGAGTAGCACGGGGACTAAATTTGTCACGGGTACCTAAGGTGGTGGCATAACACCGACAGCCAAAGATACGAAGATGATCAAGGATTGGTGCTTTGTGATATAATAATTCAAATAGGGTGAGGCCATGAATTGAGGAAGAAGGTAACCGGTTAATGATGTACGTGGCAGTGAGAATGTAGTCACCCCAAAAATGAGATGGGATATGTGCCTGAAACATTAAGGCACGTGCAACATCTAATAAATGACGATGTTTGCGTTCAACTACTCCATTTTGCTGAGGAGTATAAACGCAAGAGCTCTCATTAATAATACTTTGACTATCAAGGAAAGAGCGACACTCAGTGGAAAAAAATTCAGTTCCATTGTCAGAGCGAATACAACGGACAAGGGAGCCAAATTGTGTAAACACCATAGAGATGAAATGTTGAATTTTGGAAAAAACTTGAGATTTGGAAAGTAAAAGAAATGTCCATGTAGCACGGGAAAAATCGTCGACAATTGTGAGAAAGTAGCGTGAACCATCGTGAGTGGGGGTCCTGTGAGGACCCCAAACGTCCATATGGACTAATTCAAAAGTGGAAGTGGTGATAGTAGTCCGTGTAGGGAAAGTGGTGCGAGTTTGTTTGGCCAAAGGACAAATTGAACAAGAAAAGGATGGAGGGCACGACACGGATTGACCATGAGTAGTGTAAGTTTTTAAAGAAGAATGACCAAGACGACGATGCCAAATGTCATAACTAATATTATTGCAACTAACAAAATTACAATGGAAAATTGGTTTTGGAATGCATGCAGCATTCTTTATTGAAATTAAAAAACTTTGAAAAACTAATTGAAATGATTCAGGAATGGAAGAACACAGAAAATATAGTCCCCGACTAGCCCTGCCGAGCCCGATCAGATACCCGCTCGTACGGTCCTGAAATACACAAAATTCGTCGAAAAAAATGGCCACACAATGATTATCTTTAGTGAGCTTGCGGATGAATAGTAAATTATGTCTAAAATTTGGTGCATATAAGACATGTGTGAGGTGTAGCTGAGGATAGGGTCGATAGTGTTCAATGTGTGTCACAGGGCTGGTGGATTGATCAGGCAACGTAATGGAAATGGGTGTTGTACAAGGAAAATATGAATCCAATAAAGATATATTACAAGTGATGTGGTCACTTGCACCTGAGTCGAGAATCCAAACGGAGGAAAGGGCATTAAAAGGAAAAGTGATACCTGAAAAATTGGCAGTGGCTTCGGAAGTCCCCATTTGATTCAGGAGAGTGACCAATTTTTGCTATTGATCCGTAGTAAGATGAAGGCCGGAGGAGCCGCCATATACATTACCAGAGGTAGGAGTCGCGGATCCCATAATACCTACACTGGAATAATTAGATGGATTAGTACCAAAAGGATCCATTAAGTGTGGTTTAGGTCCATAAAATTAGGTAAAGGCCTAAATCCAGGAGGAGGAGCTGGCCCATTAGTAGCAACATTGTGTGCCAAGGGCCCAGAGTTGGAATTCCTTTTTTTAGAGCCATTACGGTGCTTGGGCTTCCAATTTGGTGGATATCCCACTAGAAGAAAGCAGGCCTCACGAACATGGCCTGATTTTTGGTAATAAGTGCCAAATGGGCGCTGCTGCCCATTGGGCCCAATAGCAGTAGACAAGGAATGGGCCGCTCCTGGCCCAGATGAAATGGATGTGTGCTGTGGCCCAGAATCCGTCAAGGAAGATCCGGATCCAGCAATAAACTAGTTCGGCCGAATTGCTGCAAATGAGCTGGGTTGTTGCAGCTCCTCCTTCTGATTTGCAGAGAAACCATAATTCTCCATAGCGGCGGACGATTGGCCATCGACGGCGGTTCGCTAGTGCAAATCCTCCTTAGCGAAGGCGTGAAGCCGCTCGAGGGAGAGGAAATCATCTCGGGCACGTACATTCGTGCGGAGGGTCCGAAATTCATCAAGAAGAGCCAACAAAAACTTCATTGCCCGATTTGTATTCTCATGCAACCGGAGCTGGTCATTCACTCGACACTCACAACGGCCACAAACGTAGCGGATAGGCGGTTGATGGACGTCCAAATCAGTCCAGAGGTCTTGGAGTCGAAGGTAAAAAGCTGTGAGTTGGGCACTAGAAGCGCCGGCAGAAAGTTTAGCCTCACTAATGGCCTGCTTGATGGAAAAGATTTGCGATCCAGAAACACGGCCGAAGCTTTCTTGTAGGGTGTTCCATATTGCAGCCACCGTGGAAAGCCGAGAGACCATGGCTTCCAATGAAGGATAGATCGAATGTGTAAGCCAAGTCTTGGTAGCGGCGTGGCATTGGTCCCATTTTTCTCTGACGGCGTCGTTTCGGTAGGCGGCGAGTTCGGTGAAACGAGCTTATTCCGTGCCAAGAAAACAGTCTTCACCTGGTTGCTCCATATCTGACAATTACCTTCACCCGTAAGTTTGGTGGAGACAATGCTTCCGGTTTAGAGATCGGTGGCGGACAGGTGATACGGATCTAGTGGTGGTGCAGGAAGGACGGCGGCCGCGCTGGATGCAGTGACTGCAGTATCAGCCATGGGTTGTGACGGGGAAGAAGCTGCGGCAGAGATTGTAATTTTCGAAGGTTGCAGGGGTAGTTTAGGAATATTGAGGCTACGGTAGAGATTAGGGTTCTGTTATTCAAGGGTAAAATGGTAATGTTACCCAAAAAATATATAAATAAGAATACAGCACCAAACTTGCAAATGAAGGTTTTGTTGTAGTTATTCCCAAGATTGTTCAAGAACAGAAAAGTAAGAATAAAGAATAAATCGAGACACACGAGTTAACGTGGTTCGGCTCAACTATTCAAGCCTACGTCCACGACAAAGACGATGATGATATTAATAACAAACGCAGAGATTACAAGGATTTCCCAAACC
Organism: Gynochthodes officinalis; assembly: GCA_020080225.1. NCBI lineage: Eukaryota > Viridiplantae > Streptophyta > Magnoliopsida > Gentianales > Rubiaceae > Gynochthodes > Gynochthodes officinalis. The sequence continues at coordinate 33,946,010 of CM034617.1, forward strand.
CTTAGAAACACCCCACCTCTCACAAAAGCTCTTAAAGCTTTCTTTGAAATCTCTCTCAATTTCTCTGTGAAAAAGACCTCTACTACATCTATATTTATAGACACCAAGTAGAGACCCAATCCTAACCTGATAGAGATTCAATCTTAATCTCATTTAGATTAGTGTTACAAAACACAGTAGGATTATATAAAGGTTCCAAATCCTAATTGAATTATGAAAAACACCAAATTAGAATATTAGATAAAATTATCTAATCCCATTCCAATTTGGAAACAAGGCATAATCCAACAGGTTTTTTGTTTCAAAATCTTGGAGTAGAAGCAGTGTCAGATCGTCTGCTTTGATACCATGTAAAAAAACCAGAGTTTGGAAATGATTGCTGTGTATTGATACATTTTCTGTACAACGTCTTGTGTCTATATTTATAAGTTACAACCTATGCTAATTAAGGTATGGAGATAATTACAGATTACAAAGGATATACATGAAATATTCTATCTGATATATTTTGATATTGATTTATCCTTAACATATATATATGAAGCTCATTTTTATCTATACAAACTTAACAAAATTTTTGTGGTAGTTTAGTTACCATTTTTCTCCTCCAATAATTTGGAGTCAATTTTTGTTGCTTTTGTTTATATTTTTGTATGTTATCAGTAATTTGTATATATGAATTTCATTTTGAATGTTATATTTTTACCACTTGGTGAGATTGAAAAAATAATTTGTTCCATGCACAATTGTTATCTTTTGGAAAACACCCACTATGGAAGGTGTGGGAAAAGCATATGCATGTCGTTCATTGAACATGGATGGCGGTCAAAAAGATGAATTGGGTGTGTTTGCATGTGAATGGGAGGACGATTTGATAGAAGATGATGTGAAGAACTTGAAATTCGACACATTAGGTGATACATAAACATTTTATAATTTTTATGCGAAATTATTAAGATTCGGGATTCAAAGAAATGATCTGAAAAAATAAAAATAAGGGATTCATATTAATGAGGAGGTGGGTTTGTGTAAGGGCATGGTTTCGTAAAAGTAAGTGGCTTGAAAGGAAAAATATACTCCAGGAACTTAGGCCCTTAACTAGAGTTGGGTGTTTAGCATCTTTCAGAGTAAGGGGTGAATTTTTTTTTTGATAAATTCATTATTACATAATTTGTTAGGATAAATTACATTTACCAACCCCCGAGGTTTGTACAAATTACCAATTAAACCCTAAGATATGGTAAAACTACCAATATCCTCCTGAATCCTGACTCCGTCATGAACAATAACGGAACAGTAAAATTTTTTAAATATTTGGACAAAAATACCCCTCATACTCCAGTTATTAATTTATATAAAAAAATACTTATAAGTAACACTTACCCTAAAAATAAAAGCAAAAAATTATATATATTCATTTGTATCAAAGGCAGAATACGCAGGAAGAAAATAGAAGTAGAAAGTTATTTTGTATCAAAAAATTCAAATTAACTGAACAATAAAAAGAAAATCTATCAACGAAGAAAAAAAGTATGGTATGAAAATTTCTAAAATTCATTTCATAGTCAAATTCACCAAACCAACAAAAATGAAAATACATATATTTCTTTTTTTTTCATACATACAATACCTTTTTTCTTTGTTAATAGATTTGCTTTTTACTCTTTAATTAATTCAATTTTTTTTTATATAAATCAACTTTCTACTTCTATTTTCTTCCTGTGCACTCTATCTTTCATACAAATGAATATGCATAATTTTTTCTTTTATTTTTAAGGTAAGTCTTAGTTATAAGTATTTTTTATACAAATTAATAACTGAAGTATGAGGGGTATTTTTGTCCAAATATTAATTTTTTTACTGTTATGTTACTGTTCATGACGGAGTCAGGGTTCAGGGGGATGTTGGTAGTTTTACCAAATCTCGGGGTTTGATTGGTAATTTACACGAACCTCGGGGGTGATAAATGTAATTTACCCAATTTGTTAAGCATCATAATCGTGACTTGTTAAGTCAAGTTTATATACAATTTCTTCGGTCACATTGGTCTATGAAAGATGTTAATGTCGCACAAACTCATGCAATGCATGAGGTTGGTTGGCATACTAGTGACATAATGAAATATTTCGCTAATCAATTGGGTGGTTACCACAATGTAGGATTCCAACATAAGGTTTGTACAATCATCTGAGGTTGATTGAAAAGAGGAGATTAGTGATGGAGATGCAATAAGTGTGCTTACAAACTTATGTGCAAAAAGAGACTTTGATCCACTATTCTTTTATAAGTTTGATGTTGATGTTGAAGGGAGGTTAAAAAGATTATTCTTTACCAATTCAAGGTCAATCATTGACTACAAATGCTTTGGTAATGTCTTGGTAGTTGATACTACTTACCGTACAAATGCATATCGTAAGCCATTGGTGATTTTAGCAGGTATAAATAACCATTACATGGCAACTATATTTGGTTGTGCATTATTGGCAGATGAGATAGAATATACATATGTTTGGGTGCTTGAGACATTATTGGAAGCCATGGGGGGAAAATGTCTGTAGTAATGGATGGTGATAATTCAATGAGAAAGGCAATAGAGACAATATGTCCATACGCCTAACGCCTGACGTAGGTTACATAGTTGGCATTTGCCAAGAAATGCAACTGTTAAGGTGCACTCTCAGGCTTTCTGTCAGAGTTTTACAAATTGTATGAAAATGAATTGCTCGAAAACTACTTTTGAGGGGATGTGGGAGCAACTAATGGTTGAAACCAATGTACACGACAATCCATGGGTGAAAGATATTTACTTCAAGCACACCAAATGGGCGGAAGCATATTTGTGAGGACACTTTTGGGGTAACATGATCTCCACATAGCGTTGTGTAGGTATGCATGCATTTTTGAAAACGTATTTGAACACTAAATTAAGACTTTATGAATTTGTGTGATCATTTGATTTGGCAGTATCATGGCTTAGACATACGAAGGCTAGGGAAATGACTATCACATGCAATAGTGGCCTAGTGCTCACAATACATTTATGAGAATTAGAGTATCAAGTTGATCGTTTATGTACAAGAAAAGTCTTTTTAATTATTTGTGAGGAAATCAAGAATAAGGCATTTTTGTGTGTTCAGTTGGTGAAGAGACTGTGTCAAATGAAAGTATACAATGTGACTTCATATGCAAAACCTGATCTTAGTTAGACTATTACTTATAAACATAGAGATATTGTAAAATTTTAATGTTCTTCTCTACGTTGGTTGTCCTTGCTCACACATTTTTGCAATTATGAAGGTAGAGGTATAAAAACACTTCCTACAACATTCGTTAGAGATAGGTGGACTAGAAGTGCCATGAATAGTATTCATCCCTGATATAGTAGCACAATTTCAAGGAGTGTTACTGAAACTGCTCGGTGTCGAGTTTTAAGTACAAAGTGTAATAGATGTGTTACTACGCCTCGTTATGTACTAAAGGATATGATGAATTGACACCCATAATCACCGAGTTAATAGAACGAATGAGAGAAATATCTAAAAATACAGATCCTATAAGAAACCCGAATGGAATCAATATTCCTCCTGAACATCAGGAAATGATTGTTTGTGATCCACTAAGGACCATAACTAAAGGAACTCATGAGAAGGGTTCATTGAAACCTCTGCCAAGATGTTGTTCGAGATGTAAGTATAGGCCATGCAATTAAATATTTTACAATTTGTATAATAGGCCATTCACTTAGGCATGTACTCTATAATTATTTATTTTTTTGTTGATCTTAGTTTTCTATGAATATAACTTGAGATGTGTAATGTTGAATGTGTGAAAAAAAATGTCTTCATAAAACTTGCGCTTAGTATCCTACCAATGCATTCATAGATCCAGCCTGGAAGTTGTGTGGTCTCTGTGGTCTATTTTACTGGACAAGTACACTAGTCTAGGCAACTTATATCCAGCAATATCAACTTATATCCATCAATATCAATGTATTTCGGGTTAATAATTGTGGTATAGAGACAAGAGAAAACGTCATCTAAAAATGAAGTATACTATTGTGCATGTGGTTGCATTTCAATCCCATAGAGCCAAGATTTGTGGAAGGTAATACATTATATTGAAAAGCATAAAAATAAAAATTCCATCTAGAGGCACCCAAGCTGATCAAAGATGTACAAAGCTGAAAACATTTTCACCATTAAGCATTTTCACTATATCAGCATTTTCACTCTCTATGCTACAAAATGCAAATATAATGGAATTACATCTTTCATTTTGGGGAGCAGTTTACATGAATGGAGCTGGATTCTAACCAAACCGCATCAGAGTTCCACTCAAATTTAGCTCCTGCCAGAATGCAGACACTAGCTTAAATTTAGCTCTTAGCTCATAGCATCCAATAAAAGCCATTGTGATACTGCAATTTGCAAACTTGAACTCTGGGAAACTGACCACCTGTCTTAGCACTATTGTCTGTACTGCTGAAGGGGTATTCAAGTGTGTACCACTTGACTGTTGTTCAATCTGCCAGTACTCCGACAAAGCAAGTAGTTAGCCTTGGCGGATTACTAAGAGAGGTATACCGGCTGGATTTGGATTTTTCCTAATTTTGTGACAATTTAAAAAAAGGAAAATTGTAATGTGGAAAATTTATAGCTTCCAATAATGGTATGTTTGCATTTGGCAGATGCACCCAAAGAATCTGGACGCATTTGCCAAATGCAAACAACTAGGCCCACAACTGTAGAGCTCGAGTTGGGCACATTTGCCAAATGCACTCAGCATATTTGGGCGCATTTGACCATTTGTAGTATTATAATTACTATAATTAGTTAACAATTGTAATTATTATAATAACAACTAATAATAAGAGTTAATAATTACGATAATAATAATAGTAAGAGCTAAGAATAATAATAATAATAATAATAATATGAAGAGCTAATTCACTACAAGAAAATTGGTCTTTAGTGACCAAAAAGGCGGTGACAACAATATTTTTGGTCACCAAAAGTAATTTTTAACAACGAGAAAAATGTAGTCACAAAAAGTTAGTCACAAATGTATTCATTCTTGACTATACGAAAAAGTGGTAACTAAATGACATTCTTTAATGACGAGAAAGAAAAAGTGGTCACTACGTGGTCACTAATTGTTATAGTGTGAAAAGACAACCAAAAGTTGACCACATTTAATGACCAGTATTGGTGACGACGATTTTATTTGTCACAAAAAAGTTACAAAAAATGTTTTGGTGACCAAAAAAATCGTCACTAAATTTATGACTTTTAGTGACAATGTTTTGTAGTCACTAAAATATTATGATTGGACTAACCATGGATTTATCATTGGGCTTGCATTGGTTTGGCTTACAAATCCATTGGGCTTACAAATGGACCTATGATTAGACTAACAAATTAGTATGATTGGACCTAACTTTATATTAATTGGGTTTATGTTATAAGAAATAAGGTTTGGACTAAACAAATATTTTATTGGGTCAAACTTAGCTAAGAAATAAGGTTTGGGCTAAACAAATATTTTATTTGTATTATGACACTTAATTTTCATTAATTGTATGTTGACACCCTAATAGTTATACATTTGCTATGTAATTTTACCTAAAGTACATAATCATTTAGCATTAAAATACACTATTGACTAATAGCCTTCTTTGATCAAGAATTATGATTGGGTTACACAATTTATTCACTAGACCGAAGTTAGCTAATTTGTATTATGACTCTTAATTTTTAATAATTGTACTAAGACACATAATACTTATGAATTTGTCCACATAATTTTACACTACCAAAAAAAAAAAAAAAAAACCTTCTTTGATTGCCACCACTTATATAATGATTGGAATTGTTTGGCTAAAGATAATAATTGGGCTATGTAATTTATTCATTGGGCCAAACTTAACTTTTTTAATTTATGGCTCTTAATTTCTAATAATTGCACAAATACACCCTAATATATATGAATTTGCCTACATTATTTTACTTCAAACATAGAGACTTTTTTAAATACACTATAAATTAATTATAATTGGATTTCTTTGGCTAAGAATAATTATTAGACTAAGTTTATTTTTCCTTATGCCAAACTTAGCTTACTTATATTATAACTCTTAATTTCTAATAATTGTACTAGGGCACCATAATATTTTTGTTTGTCCATATAATTGTACATTAATCGCAAAGTCTTTTTAGTATTACAATACATTATTGATTAGTACTAATTGGCTTTCTTTGGCTAAGAGGAACAAATGGACTAAGTATATTCTTCACTGGGTTGAGCTTCATTGGCTTAATTATGTTATGACTCTTAATGTAAAATAATTATACTATGACACCTTGATATTTATGAACATGTGCACATAAGTTTAATTACTTTAAGTACATGATTTTGTTAGTTTTAAAATATACTATTGAAAATCAGGAATAATTTTAATTACTTTAAAATACACATAAGTTTAATTACTTTAAGTACATAATTTTTAATACTTATGTATAGTGGGTATATTATATAAGTAGTCCGTATATGTATATAGTTATAGATAGATACAATATCAAACATTGGTAATAATATTTGGTGAGCGAAATCGGTGTGTGCAAAAGTGCGTCAAATTATAGCTTAAGCTCAAACAAATTTACACCTAAACCTCACTTAATCCATTGTAGTAAAGCATAGGGATCATTTTCCACAGGGAAGGGGACAAAACACAAATTTAAATGCGACTAATTATTTGCTAAAGATTGATGTAAAGAGTGATATTTAATTAAGAAGCATGAATAAAAGTATGCACATAAAAGAAAGCACTAAAATCTAAATGTTAAGTTGAAGAACTCGACTTAAACAAAGAGAAAAATACGCAAATGAGGAAGGAGGGTGATCCTTGGGTTTAAATGCAAGGATCGGCTATTTTGACTCCTAAGGGCAACCGAGTGTAGGGCATCTTAACTAAGTGGCTACATCCATTCACTCCAAATCTCCTTTCGGTCTCATCGGAATTATAGAATGAGGAATCTCCTTTCGGTCTCATCCCCACCTAGAGCACATTAGCGCCTATGGCTTCCACACAACTCTAATGCACAATTCTAGCCCTAGTTTAAGTATTCAATCTAAGAAAGCTACCTAATTTTCACTCCACATCTCCTTTCGGTCTCAATGGAATTAAAGACTAGAAGATCTCCTTTCGGTCTCACTTCTAACTTGTGCACACTAAAACCTATGACTTCCACACAATTTTAGTGCACAATTAAGCTCATATGGTAGTTGTTTCTTATCTCAAACACCTAAAGCTAGAGAATGCTAGATAGTTTTTTCCACTTTTTGGTCTAAATTCATGTATATTCTAAAACACACACGAACACCAAGAACACACACTAAATGTGGCCATCATTCAATGCATGTCAATTCATTAAATACAAGTAGAAAAACTTCAATTAATGCAAGCCCTTCACTCTACAACCCACAAGGAATCAAAATAAACCTAATCCATAAATCAAACACAAGAATCACCCAAGATAATTTAGCCTCTCATGGCTTCAAACAACCAACAATCACAAAGAGAATTAACCATTGAAAGCATAAGAAATTTGTAAGAAATTCTTCCCTTAATTAAAAGGTTGGTGAATCCAACAAATTCCACACTTAGCAAGCCAAAGCAAATCCAAAGATTGAAGTGTTGAAGAGCCACAAAATACCAAACCCTAGCCTCTTGGAAAATCCCCTCAAGATTGGGGAAAATGTGCAAATAAAATAAAAACTAACCCTAACCCTCTGTTCTATGTCTTGTTTCTGCAGAAAATGGGGTATTTATACACATAGGGACGTTGGGGAACAATTGTGAAGCTTCCAAAACATTAGGGACGCGAATTGCAAATTTCAAGTTTTGGATGAACAGTAGACCGCCGCTGCGGTCGTTGCAGACCGCAGCTGCGGTCTCACATTCTAAGGAACCGCTGGCTTGATCGTTTTGACGCTTGGCGATCAAAAGTTTCTGCCAACCCTTTTTTTGGTTCGCGCGTTGTTCTGATTTTGTCCAGTTTTGGTCCCTTTACGTCCCGAATTTGAAAAGACTTTCTTCATCAAAGTTTTTCCTCTTTTTCTCAGCTTTCCATATCATCTTGAATCATCTCATTTGAACGTCTGCATCAAGAGTTATGAACTTCGGAAGATGGCTGATGTTTTTCCCTTTTTCCTCTTCTTTGGTTCATGCCTTGTTCTGCTTTTGTCCAGTTTTGGTCCCTTTGCTTACGGAATTTGAGAAAACGTTCTTCATGAAAGTTTTATCTCTCTTTCTCATCTTTCCATAGCATATTTAATCACCTCATTTGGACATTTTCATCAAACGTTATGAATTTCGGAAGATGAGTGATTTTTATCCCCTTTTTCCTACAAAACAAACAAAAGATGAGAATCACAAATATAATGTGATTTCTCTAATAAACATGGCATATCTCCATGAAATCTATGCAAAAGCGTGAAAAACACATATATAAGTTTATGAATATTTGATTCTCATCAATATTCATAAAATAATATTTCTAGTGTTTATAGATTTGTTGAACTCTAGATATTCTTGTACAGTGTGAAAAGTGAATCCAAACTAAAAAACGTAAAGGGTCACTCACAAAATAACTATTCATTGATGAAAATTGTGTTAGTTTTAAAGTAAAATAACTGACTAACAATTTATTTGGGGTTGAGACTCTAATGTTGTTGACTTGTGTGAGAAAACTTGTCCCTATTCAATAAGGAATATCATAGTTTTGTTAGGTGAAATTTATTATATTTTATTGCTTAAAATTTTTGATAAACTTTTAACTTGAATAAGTATTGTAATTAAAATTTTTCATAAATTATTTATATAAGCCTTAAATGTCCAATATATATATATATTTATTTATTTCATTATTAAAATTTGGACTTTATTTTTTCCTTTGATTTACCTTAAAACAAATTTTAATTTGGTCATTAAATTATTAATTAGAATTTTAGTTTTCAAAATCTTAATAATTTAATTTTCAAAAATAAATTTTCTTTTCATTCCAACTATAAACTAATAAATTTCAATGGGTAGAAGAGTAGGTATAAAAAATTAAGTTTGAATGTTCTTACAATTTATTATTGACAAGATCTTCAAAAAAAGGTAAAAAAATAAAAAATATTCAATGAAAAAAAAAAGCGGCAAACCGAAAAAGGCACATTTTCAACACTTGGAATTTTCCCACTCAAAACTTCATTTCATCCTTTAGAACCGAAGTTGACTTCACTTCCTACTTGTATTAGAACTAGCAGGCACTTTCCGCGCAATGCGCGGTTTTTTGAGTGCCCATTGTATTGCACAGTATATAAAAAAATTGATAATAAAATTAAGATAAAGTAGACGAAATAAAATCACAATACTATAAAAAGGAAGAAATATTCGATAAGGAGAAAGAAAATTACATAGTAGGAATTAATTAATGTAGAACAAAAATAGAGTAAACATATTCTAATTTATTTTAAATTTAAATTGCCATGGATATAATTTTTCTATCCATGGTATTAAAAATAATAACAGTGAAAATATCTTGTATTTGTGGTATGAAAACTAAATAGTCATTCTCTTCCAAATTATGATCTTGTACGAACTGATGCCAATTTCGACGAAGTGAAGAACGCCTCACAGTGATGTCATATACTCGATTTCCAGATTTCAAATGAATGTCACACTGTTTTGCTTCTTCCAAATAAAAATTTGAATATTTTGGAATACTCTATGTGACAACAAGGAAATTGTATGAAGTTAGTAAAATGAGAAGTGCAAATAAATTTGCAGAATAAATTTGCAAAATAAGAAATAAATTGTAATATTACCAATCTAAAAGTATCTGATGTTGTAAACTGTTGGAAGAAAGAATACTGTTGAGTTGAAATGAACTTTTGAAATGGATGTAGTGAGGATGACAGGACATTCTGTTGAAGATTCGTTGTTTTGAAGACTGGAAATAATACGTAGTAAAATTAAGACATTACACATTATTTAATCAGAACGGAAAATGTATATTGTTAAATGAACAAACCTTGTTTTGGCAATATAGGTAATGGCACTGTCCATGGCATCATGATTTCGCCTTTGAAATTGTTGAACGTAAGACAATCAAATTTGTTATTTCCACGAAATCTTAATAAGATTGAACAGTCTTGATTGAGTAAATTATCATCAAAGAATTCAGTCCAGCCAAATGTGAAAACATGTTGATTGATTGTTAACTTCCATTGCATTTGTTCTTGTTGGATTATGATTTCATCCTTATTGTCAAAAAATTGGATAGCATAGAGACCTATTGGTACTGCCTATAAAAGAGGACAAAAGTTTTTTTATTGTGTTGAATGCAATAACAAGTAATTGTTGTAGTAAATATAAAAGTAAAATTTATAAAGATTTAAAGTTGAACCTGATTCTCTCTTTGAAGGGATTTGAAGAATAAGCAGCATGGCTTTTCATTTGTACCTTGGAAAGGTGAGTAAAAAGATTAGAAAGAACAATATGAAATTATGTTATTTGTATGAAAAGAATCATATGAAAAAAAGTATGAATGAAATTTATAGAATTACCTTGTAATTGAAATAGCATTGGATTGGCAAGTAATACATTTTGCATCCAATCTTGAATTGATTTTTCGGATTGTGCATTTGGATATCCAATGTATTTAAATATCGTTGGATAAGAGATGAAAAAATTATAACGTATTCGATAATTGATCTGATTGTCTTGCACATATGTTAAGGTGCCAGCATGTACACGCGTATGGAATTGAGTAACAAAATAAAATTTTCGGTTATCACCGTTTTGTTTGGTCAACCATTTTGTAAATGGATTATTTGTCGTTGTCATCACCTATAAGAATAAGAAATTGAATAAAATAGCTTATTTTAAAAAATCAATACTGATACTTAGAAAGCAATAGAAATTGGAGTAGGAAAATGAAGTACAACCAATGTTATTACTAGTAATTATAGACAAAAAATCAGGTAAACAAATGATATTTTAGCTTATTTGCAATTGTCAGCATTTGATTGCGGGAACCTGGACTACAAGATAAAAAAAGGAATAGGAAAATGAAGCAGGAGCAACTTTATTAGAAGAAATTTCAGTTTATTGCAAATGGCAGCATTAAAATGCATAAATCAATCCATTTATTGCAGGAAAAACGTGTACAGCACTAAAAAACAAAAATGCAAGTAAAGAAATGTTATTTGAGCATACTGCAAATGGCAGCATTAAAATGTACCAATTAATCCTTTTTTTTTCGGGAAAATGGAGTATATAATTGTAAAAATCAGTAGGAAAATGAAGGACAGCAAATGTTATTGCAATTGCTTTGAAAATGCCAACAGAACATGGTAAAAATGCATAAATCATTACAAGGTTGGCAAAAAATGTATCTACACATACCATTAAAAAATCATTAGGAAAATGGAGCATAATCAATTCTGTAGACAGAAATGCAGGTAAAGGAATGTTATTTCATCATACTGCAAATTGCAGCATTAAAATGCACCAATTAATGAAATTTCTGCGAGAAAATGAAGTATAGAATAGTAAAAATCAATAGGAAAATGGAGGACAACCAATGTTATTGCAGTTGCTTCAAAAATGGCAACACAACGTGGTAAAAATGCATAAATCATTACAAGGTTTGCAAAAAACGTATCCATACATACCATTCAAAAATCAGTAGGAAAATGGACCATAATCAATTTTGTAGATAAAAATGCAGGCAAAGAATTGTTATTTCAGCATATTGCAAATGGCAGCATTAAAATGCACCCATTAATCCAATTTTTGCGGGCAAATAGAGTATAGAATTGTAAAAATCAGTACGAAAATGGAGGACAAAGAATGTTATTGCAGTTGCTTTGAAAATAACAACACAACATGGTAAAAATGCGCAAATCATTACAAGGTTGGCAAAAAACGTATCCATACATACCATTATATGTAAATAGCATACATAAACTCAGGAAAATGTATCCATAGTAAAAGTTGTCAAGATATAAAATAGTGCAATCTGAAAGCAATATTATTGTAAATTTCAGCATACATAAATTCGACATTATTACAAAGGAAAGCCATTTCTTTCAAATGACATAGCAAATAACTGGAAAAACCACTTCTCTATCTTATGTACATTAACAGCGTGTATTTATTTATGCCTATTTGAAGAGTGAAGAGCAGACAGTGGTAAAACTAATCTAGTCACTTGATAAATTGAAAAACTGGCAGGGGAGTTTCTGTTCAAACATCTTGAACTCTATAGCATGAAGAAATATAGCTGAAAGTGCATCCACATATCACAAAGTCGACAAGTATGTGCAGAAAATTTTACCAACATCAGAACAAGTATCAAACACAAATCTGAAGTATCATAACATCCAAAAGCAATCTGTAAAAAACAGAAGAGAGAAGAAGAGTAATTTTACCTTTTGAAGAGCTACTGTATGATCAGTTTCCCAAGATCCATTGGCAATCAATTTTTATTCAATGTACATACAATAAGGAAAAAAAATGTTAGAGTACAGCAAGAAGAAACAAAGAATATGCAGTTCAAGAGGACTACAGTTTAAGTTTAGTTTAAGTTTATAGGGCTATACGGACTCGAACCGTAGACCTTCTCGGTAAAACAGATCAAACTTTTTATTATCAAGACGATCTGATTTGTTTCAAAGACCCAACAGGCATTTTTTTGCATTGGGCTCTTTCATTAACTGATGAAAATATCAGCTAGTCTGCCATATTTTTTCTTTTGATAGAAAAAGAAAATAAGAAGATGGCTCCACGTGCTCTGATTCCTTATTTTGCATTCTGATCCAAGAGCACTACCAAAGTCTTTCAAGGGCAGTAACCACATTTCTATCCTACACAAAGGAAAAGTATTGCTACTTAACTTATATTTGATCTTGATCACACCATCAGCAGTATTATCAGTGTTTATTTTTTAACTATCAACATTACTTATACAAATATCTTAAGTAATGTCGTTAAAGCTAAATCCAAATAATAGCATGCATTAATTGTTTAAAGTAAAAATGAAAGGCAGTAAGAAGCATGAGGATTTAACTTTGAATGATAACAAAAAATAGGAAACAGAAAAATGTATGAATGAATGTTAGACATGCAAATATCTTTCTAAACATGAAATAAATAAAGGCATGAGTAAGTTAACAAGAAACAGAATCTTTTGATGGAAGATATGGTTGACTAATCAATCCAATGCAGTGGAGTTGTAACAAATTGTTTCTGAGTTTCTGTTTTGAGGTTTAAAAAAAAAAGGTGAAGTTACAAGCTAAGAAGGAGGATACCGTTGACTAATAAAACCAATGCAGTGGAGTTCTAACAGATAACTTCTGACTTCCTGTTTTGCAGAAAAAAAGGAAAAAAGGAAAAAAAGAAGCAAAAAACTGAAGTTACAAGGTAAGACATTACTTGTGAGCTTTTGTTTTTGGGGGAAAAAAACAACTGAAGTTGAAGTTACAAGCTAAAAAGGAGTAATTTTAGGAAAGAATGCAGTGGAAGATAGAAAGGGAAGTATATGACCTGCGTGCAGTATTTGTTGTATAGAACTATAATGAATGGCATGGTTCTACTTATAAGAATACTTGTACAATCTGCTTGATGGTGATGTGACCTCTTTTTACTTTTACAGCTATGTTTTAGTTGTCAACTCAAACTGGGCAGTCACATGGGCATGTTAAAGAAAAAGCTGCAGAAACAGAAGTTGCAATTTTGCCTTGGGAATAATGAACACAAATAGAAATGTTTACATTGGAAAACGGATTTGGAAACAACGCCTGTTGCATAATATTAAAATCAGAATGATGTTATCTTAGGCTGAATTTGGAGGTACAAAAATATATATGTAGAACATGGGGGAAAATAGTATATGATTCAGATAATATTGAGATTATTTGCACGGCAGGAAGTATTTTTTTTAATAAACTACTGGTTTTTGTCTTTACATCACACACAAGAAGAGACAAACACTGGTTGGTATTGCCAAATATTAGACATGCATAGATAAAAGATATTTGACAAACACAAGAAGTAAGAGTAGTAATTGGCAAAAAAATATCTAAAACAGCAAAGACACAACAGGTGCAAACCATGTTCAAGAGGTGCAGACCATTTAATATAAAATTTAATGCTTATAAATAAAATAATAGATATACATAGTGGAGTGTCTCGAAGTTTACATACATGTATATATATATATACACACACATATGTATAGAGAGAGAAAGAGACAAATATATAAGAACTCACCCTTTGAAGTGAAATATTTCGAGTTTAGAGATTGCCTCCACTGCGATACAGGCGACCATACTTGGTGACATCCTGTTGCATATGCTAAGCATTAACCCAAGCACTTAAAACCTTATGCGAATTGGAGAACAGAGAGAGAGAAACAACTTAATGAAACTGTTTTCAAATGATTGCATATCAAATGCAGTTTTGATATGCAATCAGTATATCAGCATCTTACAATTGGCCTAAGGAATTCCAAACATCCTAAAGACTGGGTCCAAGTATGTCCATAAGCTGAAAGCATAACGATTAGCATAAATAGTAGCAAATCCTTGAACAAAGGCAAGATATCCACACTTAGCAGGATGGAAAAATCTCCTTGACGACCCTTGTAGTGAACTCAAGGGATCCCATAAAATCCATTTAAGCTACTATTCATTGAAAAGTAAGAAAAAGAAACATAAATCGTTTTTAAATATAAGATATTAATATAGAGAAAAGAAAACCAGTTGCATGGAAAACTTTGAAAAATAACAGAGAGGAGCTTACTTGTACAGCTGCCATTCATAAGGAGGGCCATAGTTGCAGCCCTTGCTGTTAGGGTGTTCAAACTTCAACGCAACCTAAAAAGAGAAGTTATTTCAGATGTCAAGACAAAGTCAAAAAAGTTTGGAATCAGTTTTTTGAATTATGATGCTGTTGGGGGATAATAAGTACAAGCTTAAGCAGCTTGAAGCATAGAATTATTGAGTGTAAGCTATGTAATAGAAAATTCAGTGAATTGTAATCAGAAAGCACCAATAGTAGATAGTCATTGCCACAAATGTAGTTCTACAGATAGAGAAGACCAAAAGCAAACCTTTTTTCAGCATATTGTAGACACAAATACAGGTAAACAAATGTAATCAGAATGTAAATATTCAAACTCATGCAGCACAGAAATGCAGTTTTGTACAGAAAAGAAAACTTGAACTTTCTGTTAAAATGCATAGAAATAGTTGGAACAAGCAAAACTAAATTTGCCTTTCACATACATGCCTTTGAAAAAACCAAAATGGATGATTTAACAGAAACAGGTGGATAACAGCAAGCAGGTCAAATCCATACACGACACTTTTCAGAACAGTTAACATTGGGCTGCAGCAGGATACTTAGAAATTCCACAAAGATAACAACAAATTGGTTTCTTACAAGCTTTTCTGTTTTTTATGTGATGTACTCAGAAAACTAACTGCCTACCATTCAGTTTTCATAAGTACATCCATAAACAAAAAGACAAGCAAAATGATAGAGCAGTCCCAAAATACAAAATGTTGAAATACATATTTGCAAAATGTGCAAAGTAGAAACAAGTTAATCTATTTTCTATTTTTTCTTTGTGGCATTGGCAGGGTCTTTGGTATCCAAATTAACTTCTTCTTCTGATGGCACAAGCTTGTCAAGAAGGCAAAGGCGGGCTTTTGGTGAAGATTTGCTGGGAAGTTGTCCTGTAGGAAAAATAAGTGATGAAAAGTACAAATGGATTTGTAATATGTTTCAAGGTATGAATATAGTCAGAAATTTAGACATAATAAATCATTGAAACAGTACCTTCAGACTGTGACATTGGTTCGACTTCACGAACATTTGCAGATGTTACTTTTGTTGCACTTGCACTTGCACTGTTCTGCTCGATTGATGAGCCTGAAACCTGACCTTCATGAAATTCAGCATAGGAAGTGATGGTGTAGCGCTATCTACCATCTGGAGTCTTAAGTTTGATTGGCCTAATTTGGACCAAGAACAATTTGGATTGCAAATCCTTGTGAACTTCTATGCTTGAAGTTGTGTTCTAGCAAGAAAAAAAAAAGAGTTAATGCTGAAGCATTCACAACTGTGAAATCAAAGCAAATAAAATCATAATGTAAACAGGTAGTTTGGCAGTAGAAACGACCTTGTTTGCATATTCCATGACTTCACTCGCTAAAAATGTTAATAATTTTTCAGCTAGATTTCCAAATATAGAGGCTGTAATAATACCACTATCATCAATCACATCAACCTCAAACCTACACCTGTTCACAAAGCAATAATCAGTTAGGCCACGATACAATGAAATTAAAACAAAGCTAAAAGGGGAATAAGAGATAAATTTACCTGGGTTCTGCCATCTGCTTTGATTCACACAAGTTACAGGTGTATTCTTCATGTTGAAGTGCAGATGTTGATTAGAAGCATTTGGGACAAGCCATGTACCAATACTTTTGGCAGATATTTTTGAGGGAAAGTTGTGCCTTGACAAGTACATTCTGCAAACAGATTGCAATAAGTTAGGAGCAACAAACTGTAAAGCATACATGGAAAAAGAGATACTGGTTTTGATAATCAGTGAAGGAAAACTAAATACTTTGGCTAATGGTGTTATGTTAGCAACAAGACAAGTTTTCTTGTACGACTCTATAGATATCTCCGGAAGATTCTTGAAATAAGTCTTGTTCATGACAAAGTCAGACAGCATCTCCTTGTTTCTGTCAGCCCTGGTGCATAGCAAAATACTGTATTCAATAAGGCAGAAAATAAAATGACTACCGCTATAAATTAATATAGGGCTGCATCACCAGTTTTTCAGACGAAGTGCACTTTCTATTGGAGGGTTCACCAGAATAACTGAATCATATTTGGTAGTCAATGCTGTGCCTACAAATTGAATTTTTTTAGTTATATTAATAGATAGCTGTGGAATAAAACATTGAGGGATGAACCAACAGTGTTAGGAAAAAATTTAGGATGAACAGAATGGGATTGACAGTGGAATACAGTACCATTATAGTAAACAGCTTTAATCCTGCGACAAATGATTATAGGAAAGTTGTTCAGATTGTCAACAATATTAGCTCCTTCATTGGCAACAAACTTGTTCCAAATAGATAGCATGACTGTCTTCATACTGCAACAAAGAATAATGGAGTTAACTTAGCAAAGACATAAATTTCATGCGGCTAACATTATAAAAGGGAACTTTCTTTTTCCATATTCAGTAAAGGAACAAAATACTTAAATTTCAAATTCGAACAGATTAGTTATTGTCTGGAAACAGTAAAAGAGAAATCCCATAATAGTTTGGCAAAACACTACATGGCAATAAAACACATGCAGTTGTTATCAAAACAGTTTTTTGTACTAATGAAAGTGCTTGTTAATCAATTAGATTGAAATAGTTATTAGGTAGGGGAATGAGTACATTAATGTAATGGCCATAGGCTCTGAAACACAGGTTTATGCAGTGAATAAATATGTTCTAACTCATCTGCACAATTCATCATTAAGAAGCTTGAAATGTGATGACATGACGACAAGACTAAAAATATGAGAATGAACAGGAAATTTATGTAGGAAAATAAATAGAACAAATAACAGAGAATATGTATTTCATACAACACCGTGAAGCAAGACTGTAGACATTTGAACAGAAAATTAGGAAGATAGATTCTATAACCTTTGATTAAGAAGGACGAATTTCTGAACTGTTGAATCACCTACATCACCATTGATAGTCTTAGGAGGTAGACTATCGATCACCACAGCCAACACATCTACATAATGAAAAACCATTTTACATGATCAGACTTAAATAGCAAGGTAAAATAGACACAAGCATAATATAAATTCTAGGATTGTCAACTAACATGGAAACTGGCCTATATAAATTGAGCTATCCGTACTACTTTTATATAAATCACCCACTAGAAATCTAATAAGTAGTGATGAAAAGAGAACTTTACCAACGGATTCTTTTTTTGCATCAATGAACCGAGCTAGGTCTTGAAATTCTGTATACTGATAATTGACCTCAACCACACCGTCAGAATTGTTAAGAGGTTCAAGGATGGTCCTTGAATTGATGATCCACTGTGTAGTTATCCCTTCAAATTGATACTCTTTTTTCAGTTGCTTCACTTCAGCATTTTTGATTTTATATTTTTTGTACACTTGCATTTTCTTCCCCATGCGCTCGATTTCATGGTTAAAAACTATGGCTTGCACTCTTGAACCCTGTCAATGGAAACAGAAACTATTTCAGTAAACAGGAAAAATATACCTTATTCTATGACAAAAACCTGAAAGTAGTACCAAAAGAATTTGCACCTTTGAGTCTGCGAGGATGAAAGCTGTAACGAAGAATTTGTGTCGCGATTGTTGGCGGAAGCCTTTCTTGGACAGTAACAATACATGACCAAGATGTCATGCCCTCAACAATTTCTTCAATCTCTAACAAACGGTCCATCTGAATTGAACAAAGACCCAATGTAACTGATATTCACAATAAGAGGTAAGAAAAATCGCAAAACAAAAACAGGATTAAAAAATACTTCAAACCTGTAGCAAAGACAGCAAAACTGATCATCAAGTATTTGCTAATTCAAATATTTCATTATAAACAACATTTTGAGTTTTGCAATCTGTCTTAGATTCACTAAAAGTGGAAGGAAGTATTAACACTTTTATTAATTTGGATGTTCTTGCTCTTGAAAGGGCAACATACAGTTGACCGTGTGAGAAAACTGGTTCTTGCAAGTAAACACCGACATAATCTAACGTTTGGCCTTGGGCTTTATTAATTGTCATGGCAAATGATAACCTGACTGGAAATTGAGTCCTCTTAAATGGAATTCCATTTTTCTCTTTGTCTGAACTATGCAATGGAATTTTGGGTATGAAGACAACCCTGCCTTCGTGCTGACCAGATGCAATCTTTGTACAAATTGTATTGGCTGTTAATTCTAGACAAATCAGACGTGTGCCATTACAAAGACCTTCAGTCGGATTCAGATTTTGTAAAAGAATTATTGGACAGTTCTTTTTGAGTAATAGTATATGTGGAGGAAGACTTGATGGATTTAACGAATTTAGAAAATCCTCATAATCCCCTTGATGTTTTAGATCAATTTTTTGATCTGAACTGGTGTATACTACTAAATTCCCAGGAAATTGTTCTATTAAAAGATTATTAATATCATGAACGGAAGTATTTTTTAGTGACAAAATGCACCTATTTATCATTTCTTCTGGTTTGGTAGAATACAAAAGCAAATTTGAGAAGACACAATCAATCAATCTGTTTAATATGGAAAAAAATACAGAAAAAGAGGACAAGTAATTAGATCAAAGAAGTTTAATACATGTACAAAAGAAGGAAAAAACCAGATAAGTGACATGTCAAATACTTATGAAGAGAATCTTTTTTGTCAATATACGGAATGACAATTTCATGTGGTAATGTAATATTACCACATTCATCCATAGGTTCTGAATTTTCCCCAATCTTGAGAAGGAATTCAGAAAAATTAGGGTCTAAGAAAGCACACATATTCTGTTTCAATTTAATTTTTTCCATTGAAGACCATAGTGGAGAATTCACTATGCTGGCATTAACTTGTGACTTTCTTGTTCCTTTTTTAATAACAGGAAGAGTTTGTCGAAAGTCACCCCCAAAGACAACCACTTTTGGGCCAAATGGTTCATTTCTTCCAGTTATATCTCTCAAGACAAGATCAAATGCTTCTAAAGCATCTCTAGTTGCCATAGAAGCTTCATACCATATTATAAGTTTAGCAGTTGAAATAAGATGGGTTGTACTGCTTTCCTTACTCAATTGACAAACTTTAGTAATAGAGAAATCAATTGGAATTTTGAATCTCGAATGAGCGGTGCGACCGCCTGGAAGAAGGGATGCAGCAACACCTGATGTTGCTACGGCAATTGCAATAAATCCTTTGGATCTAATATTAGCCAACAAGGCACGATATAGGAAAGTTTTTCCAGTTCCTCCAAGACCATCAATGAAGAAGGTTTGCCCTTCACCTAGATGGATTTTCTCGAGGATAGATTCATAGGCAAACTTCTGTTCTACATTTAACCTAGTTGGAAGCAAAAGATCTTCTTCACTAACAATTATATTCAGTTCACTATCCATCTCTTTTGTTAAATTATCAGACAGAAAATTTGCTCATTTTCAGGAAGAATATGGTATTCGTTTATATTTTTATTCATCTCTTCTAAAGAATTGTTAATGTCTATTAAGACTCTATTCATAACAACATGATTGTCAACACTGGAATAATCCATTGACCTTCGAAAGTCACTGGATAATTCGACTTGGAACTGTTCCCATAATTTTCTTGGTTCATTTGGAGAACAAAATACTAAAATAATAGCAAAAAGGGACCTTAGAGCACTTGGCATCTGATAAAGAGATGCCTCTTTTAAAGTATCCTCTATGTAAGTATCAGATTCCAGTAAACCTAATTTTAGTGCTGCATCTCTAAATGTTTGGCATTTTGTGCCTGAAACAGTTAAAAGATCAGCAAAGCAAGTAGGAGCTCTAACATTTGAAAGTAATAGCCTAAGATAATATCGATCTCCCTCCTGTGGACTAACAGTAACCATTCGGCCAATTACATTTCTAGATTTTCTTTTAGTCCAGATTCTAAGGGTAGAATTCCATACAAAGTGTTGAGGAAATTCTTTATAAAAACATCTGAACTGCTGAGCTGATTGATTCATACGATTCATTTCAAAAAATTCAGTAAGCATAGTTTTTGAAAAGTCAATTTCTTCTATCAAATTTGAAAGATTAGATTTTTCTTTAAATGAAACAACTTGCCGACCATCAAGATGGACTTGCAAAGCATAAACAGAAGGGGTCATTTCACTAAGATTGAATCCATAAATCCTCCAAAGTGCTTCTGGAGGACCGATCCAACGGCCATCCTGAAACTGTTTAATTTCATCAATGTCTTGATGGCCATTTAGTTCAGAAATTTGAAAACTGACCAAATCATGCCCCTTATAAATGTATTTATAAATGTACTTCATGAGCTTAATAGTAGAACAAATTTCAACATTCAAATGGCAATCAAAAGTAGCCAATAAATATGGATTATATGGAATAACCCAGCGATTATCCAATACACACTGCCTAACTTTAATCTGTCTACCATTATTTCTTCTTCTATAGTAAGGATAACCATCTTCTACATGCATTGTTTGTTTACAAAAATCTCTAGCATAGTGATTTTTGCACTTACCATTTCGCATACATAAATTAGTTTCATTCATTTGGCCACATGGACCATGAATCATGTGTTTAAGGACAAGATTGTATAAATGAGGATGCATTTCTGGATCAGGAATTTCTGCACATACAATGTTATTATATGCTTCAGGATTCAATAGCTTAAATTCTGGTTTGAGAATTAATAATAAGTGAGCATGAGGCATGCCTCTTTTTTGAAATTCAATCACACTAACACATGCTGCTACTTGTCCAAAGATATTTTTGTGCAATAGTTCTTTCCTAAGCATTTCAAATTTTGCTCTAAACACTCTTGCTAACAAATCAGGCCTATCAAATGCAGTTTCTTTGTTAGATAGATTTTCTTGTATCTCTTTCCAATTAGGATTACAAGTCATGGTAATAAAAAGATCAGGCTTGCCATATTTTTGAACTAAAGCCATAGCATCCAAGTATCTACGGCGCATATCTCTAGGTCCGCCTACAAAAGAAGCTGGCAAAATAACCCGGCGACCCACATTAGAGCTATCTAGTTGGCCATTTGAAATGCTATCAAGGACACCTTGTAAAATTTCTGTTCTAACTTCTTTTTGTTTTAATCTAAGAAAGTCTAATCTAGATGTTTCTATTTTTATGTACATATCAATGACAAATTGTTAGAATAAACGCATTGTATGTAATAGCATTGATTCATCATTTGTTCTCATCTGAAATTTGTAACAGTAATACTCCCTAGTGGACATACAATCCTTTCTCTTCTTTCCAGTTTCGATGTCTACAATGGAAGGATTAGAAAGTAGTTACTTGTACTGAAAATATGTTAAGCACTACATAGGTAAAGTTTCCTAACAACGTACTCAAAAGAAACTTACTTGCATCTTCATATGCTACCAAATCTTCTGGGGTTTCCATAGTCAAGACATCAATGCTAGAAGCATTTACATTAGGATTTATTTTTCTATGTTTTCTATTTTTGTTGGCTGTTTTCTGTATATTATTATGCCAACCGGATTCCCCACGAGGAAATAACAATGGGTATTGAAGAGGATCATAACATACAAAATAGTGTCGAATTGTATGACCTATATTAGAAGTGCTATATATCTGAATATGTGCGCTTCTAGTATCCGAAGAAGTTTCTACACCAGCCTCAGAAAATATAGCACCCACTTGGCTACAAGTGGGAAGATTATAGCGACGTTGACCTAAATTTGGAGAAGAATTCAGGACAATCCTATAATCATCCAAATGAGGAACGTGCCTAAGGCTTTTCAAGAACTTACAATAAGGATTGTCTTCTAAAATCTGCATAAGTAGGGATAAAGTTGTTTCACGTAATTTATCACAGGATTTAACTCGTTGGGCCAGTTCCTGTTCAGCGTCATAGAAGTAAAACTGGATCCCAACTTTTTTTCCTTTGTTATTTGGTGAAAGACTATCAAGAAAATGATAGACTTGCCCCTGAACCCTGAAAGTATACATCCCTCTATTATTTTTAGTTAATTCCCTATCATATTACGCCCCAAGGGACGTGAATGCCAAATTGTTGTTATAAGTTCTAATGTTTTTTTCTAAAATGAACAGATTCTTCATCTTCAACCATAAGCAAACGACAAAGTGCATATGGCATGGCAGGTATTGTAGGAAACCAAATCAAAGAACGCAGCGGAAATTTAAAATTTTGGTTTCCTCCAAGGATCCATACGAAGTGAAATCAAATTGGTAGTGGAGATTGTTACCTTACCGGTAGTGTAGCCTTGTTGATTGTGGGAGATTGTTGATTGTCGAATCACAAGCAAGACCAATCTAGCCTTGCCTCTATGGTATCCACACGATCGTCTCCAAGCCTCAAGTTAATTGTCAAACAATTAACTAAAGAAAGAAATAACAAAATTCTTTTAGTGCTAGCTAAGATTTTGTTACTTGGTTATTCCCTCAAGTTCTCAACTTAAGGATTGGTTTTCTATTTTGAGTTCTCAACTCAAATTTCGGTTTTGTTCTTATTTCTCAAATAAGGAGTGGTGTCTATATTGAACAAGAGAAGAAGAAAACAAAGAAATTTCGTGCACCAATGATAGCCCCACATTTTCTTCAACAAAGAAAGCTTAAATGGAAAACTCTCTCAATGAAAGTGTCCCTTTGGTTTCCTTGATATGAATTCAATAATTCATCCATGTGAAAAGGCTGCCCTTTCACATTTCATATTCTAGAAATTGAATTACAACATGTTGCATATGGTTGCCTTTCCATTTTCCAATGAATGGCTGCCTTTTCATTTTCATAAAATGAATTGCAATATGTTGCCTTTTCATTTTCCAATGAATGGTTGTCTTTTCATTTTCCCATAAATGGTTGCCTTTTCATCTTCCAATAATAAAATCCATTTTGATTATTATTAATAAATATAAAACTCATTTTGGATTTATTAATATTAATAGAACCAAAATCTTTTCGCCTTAAATCCAAAACCGTTTTTAAAACGAAACCCGATAGATTCCTATTCTCAATAGGATTCTTAAATTAACCAAAATTTCATCACATGAATTTTGCACTTCTTTTGGATACGATCTAATTGTGCGACCCAATAGGTTCTCATAACGTTGGCATTGACATAAAATATATTTTATGCCAAAAGTAATGAGCGGTGTCTAGCAACACATCAATACTACCCAAGTCATGAGAATATTAGTAATTCGACATTACTTTTCTTGTGATAGATATTACCATGTAATTAAATCCCTTTGCCCTAGATATCATGATTGAACACGAGCCATGGAGCGTGTCATGCTCGTATAGTTCAATTTTTGCATTTCTTGATTCCCGAGTAAACACATCTATACAAATGAGCCTGATATCGCATATCAACTCATTTGAGCACGGCCATGCATTTTATGGTCTTACTCAATCAAGGCCCAAAGATATCACTCCCATTATATAGGAGGGGCAAATCCTTTCTTGATCGCTTAACATCCCACTGCATGATTTATTACATATCCAATTACTACTTTTATAGTTCACCCTGTTACGGGTAACGTTTAGTAGTATCAAAACATGCAACTCCTCATGTTGGGATCTCTGAGGATCTCAAGTCTAAGGATTATTTACACCATCATCACTATGAGAAATATTTATGACACTTCATATAATAATCCATGTAATATTTCTCATGGCGGGTCAATCCAGTACATTGTTCTCTAACATGTACCCATGTGTTGACTTGATATCTCATATCATGAACAATTTCATCAATCACTACACATACTAGTCTTAATGCATTATCATTGTCCCATTTAATGATAATACTCGACTAGGGATAATTTTAGAATAATTAAATTCTTGGGACATTATTATGTTTATTTCATAAAACGCAGATATAAGATAAACATAATAATTAGTGCCATTAATTATGAACATTATGATACAATATATGCATATGCCATCATCATATGATTGGTTCTTAGGGCATAATCCAACAGGTATGACAATTGATACCCCGCCTCCTGCACAACAGAAAGATGGAGGTTCCAAATAGAACCTCTTAGCTCCACAATAAGAATAATTCGGAATAGTAGGAAGAATCATAGAATTTTCAGGAATTTGGTTAAGTGGTGAAGCAATTTTTTTTCTTCTTTTATTGGTTATCCCCGCATTTCCTGGTACGTCAAATGTTCATATGTTATTGTAACCATAGCAAAGAACAAGTATAAACAAATACATTTTGTCACAGTCATTTAAATTCACCTTTTGAATGAGAAGAAGAGTCAAGGACAACATGCTCTACTGTTTGAGTTGCCAAAGATGCACAACTCAGGGGAAACAATTTGCTGGCTTGTTTGTTTCGTTAGTTCTTGCTACCTAAATTGCGAGAAATCCTAGAATTACGCAAGATTTGATATCTTTTCTGCCTAGCAAGTTTTGCTTAAACATTAATACTAAACGATTCGGAAGGAAAAGGAGTCACACCGTCACTACGTGACGGATTATCATGAGGAAAGGAAATCCCTGTTTTCACATGGCCTAAAGATGTAGTCATAAAGGAGTATAAATCTTTTTTTCCTTGATTCAGTACTTGTCTTGTGTTAAAAGGGTATTTTGAATCAGGCAAAGCATTGCTAGCTTCACTTGAATCAGTCAAGCTAAGTTCACAGTCAATAAGTTCAATAATAGGTTCAGAATGAACGGATTTTTGGTTTTCCTTATGTATGCATGTTTGGCCGCAACAGGGATTAACTTTTCTCTTTCTATGCGGTGCCATTGCATTCTAACACTTTTCAATGCTTAGGGTTCACATCTATTTAACTTGATACACTAAAGGCATGCACAAGTGATGCAAAGATAACCAAAGAATAAATTAAGACCGAAATAGAATTCGAAATGGGAAACAGCACGAAAAAAATGGCAACAGATAGCTAAATAGAAGAATAACATAAATGTTGTTATGTAACAAACAGAAAAAGAAAGAGTATAAAGACCTAGTAAATCATTAGAATCGAAGATATAATCATAGCAAATTTGTTTAGCATACAAGCAACATTAGTCTTATATAAAAAAGAGTAGTAAGGAAACGTACTTTTAGATGACAAACACAAGCAGTCTAGACAAGAGTCTGCAGCAAAATGCTCTGCCTGCAATATGATACACAGATTCAATAAACAGTGTCATAACTTGTATTTAAATCTTTAGACTGTTTTTAAACTTGGTAGTTATCCAATAAACAGTGTCATAACAGGGAAATAATAATTTGTATTACATCATTTCATAAAGACAAATGTTATATTTTAAAAAGGAAAAGTAAAATGCAGATAACGCATACAGCAATAAATTGGAGAGAAACGAAAGAAAGAGCAAGAGTAACTGTACCTTTTGAAGTGCAACTACATGAGCCAATCAGTTCCCAACATCTATTGAGAATCACAGTTCATTGAATGCAAATACAGAAGGAAAGAAAAGAGTCAGAATTTCTTTTTATATTAAAAAAAAGGAACATGTATTACAAGAGCAGAACATTAAAAAAATTATATCCTACACAAAGATGTCCATTTTTAAACTACAGAAAGACAAATACACAAGCGTAAACATGTTTGCAATATAAAATCAGCACTTGCATTTGACAAACACACCAAGCCAATGAAGTATAGATCATGACAGCGGCCTAATAACTAACAGAAACTTCCATAAGCATTACACACATACACGAAAAAAAAAAGAAGGTAATAAGCTTTCCATTGAACTAATTTAGTTATTAGAAAGCTAAAAAAAGAATGCACAGTGCAGTAACAAATTCCAATTTGTAGAAAACAAAAAACAGTTTTTTTCCTTCGACATAAACTCTGAAAAAGCATACAGATTGTTCTAAAACTAAAGGTTCAAGTATGGAATACATTTTAGTAACATTAATCGACATGCATGTTTTTTTAGGAAGCGAAAAAATGAATGATACATCTACGACTTATCCATTTCGAAAAGATGGAAAACAAACCTAGCACATTCATTGGACAGATGCACTAAGCAGTTATAGTGTATATCACGACAGTGGGAAAAAAAATCATGGGATAGACTGTTTCATAGTGGCATGACTGCATTGCCTGAGCACAAACTTGTAAAAACATTACACTTGCACATTCAACATAAAAATATAACAACCATTCATGGAATAGGCTATTTTTTCTTTTTTCCAAGGAAGAAATGCAGAAACCAAATAAAAAAGCAAAATTAAAGGAAGAATAGTGCCATAGTAAGTAGAAACTAATAGGAAAAACACTAATTTTTCCATCCATGGTAACATTGACCATTGATTAAGGCCTGTTAGAAGGCCAAAGAAAAGTCAGAAGACAAAATAAAAAAGAATGCAAAGGTATAAAACTGGTAGGAAAGCATTTTTTATATAAAACCTTTTAGACACAAGAGAGCGTTATATTTTTATTCAAAGTGGTTCATTATCACATACAAATCTACATGAAGAAACAATGTTTTTCCAAATGACATTCTATGTGTAAAAGTTCATATAAACCAAATAATAGCATGAAAACAACCAGGCAGAAATAAAACGAATACATCGTAAAAGCTGGTAGCATCTGGAACACCATTATCTCAAGACAAGACAACCACCAATATCATTCGGCATAGCAAGCACATTTCATCACACACGCACATTAACAACCTATATTACAACCGATAAACATATATATATTTCTCAGAACATACAACAAAGAACAAATATTAACAAATGATTTGAGGACATTCCAAGAAAAATAAAGCAATGGTTTCTATTAACGTAAAATAATACATAGGCATGAACTATTTGTTTTAATTTTAATGTAAAATCAGAAGGTTTGTATTTAAGTTGCTAGGCTGTTTTTAAACTTGGCATTTATCCAATAAACAGTGCCATAATAGGGAAATAATTATTTCTATTACTTCATTTGATAAAGACGACCGTTATATTTTAAAAAAGAAGAGTAAAATGCAAAGAATACATACAGCAACAAATTGGACAGAAAAGAAACAGAAAGCAAGAGTAACTGTATCTTTTAAAGTGCAACTATATCAGCCAATCAGCTCCCAACATCGATTGAGAATCCCAGTTCATTCAATGCAAATAAATAAGTAAAAAAAAGAGTTAGTTTTTTTTAAAAAAAAAAATAAACAAGGAGCATGCATTACAAGAGCAGAACATTAAAAAAAATTATAGCCTACAGAAAGTTGTCCATTTTTTTACCCACAAAATGACAAATACAGAAGTGTAAACACATTTGCAATATAGAATCAGCACTTGCATTTGACAAACGCAATAAGCCGATGAAGTATAGATCATGACAGTGACCTAACAACTAAACACAAACTTCCATAAGCATTACACAAGCACAAAAGAAGAATGCACAATGGAGTAATACTTTTGAAATTGCACAAAACAAAGGACAGCTATTTTCCTTTCACACAAACTTTGAAAAGTTAGAAAAATTGGTCTGAAACTAAGTTGTATGTATGAAATAGATTTTAAAAAACCAATCACAGTACAACCTTGTTAAATACAAAGGCACGTTTTTTTGGAAAAATACATTATAAAAGCTTGCAACATCTGGAACAGCACGATGTCAAAACAATTACCAGTAAAATTCAGCCTACCAAGCACATTTCATCACACATAGGGCTGTTCATCGGTTCGGTTTTCGGTTTATTCGGTTTGACATTTTGGAACCCCCTAACCAAAAACCAAACCGAAAACCAAATAAAACCGAATAAACCAAACCGAATTTCTTATTCGGTTTTTGGTTTTATTCGATTTAAACCGAATAAAACCGAATAAGAATTCGATTCGGTTTATTCGGTTTTATTCGGTTTCACAAACCGAATAAGGAATTTGGTTAACTAAATAAACCGAATTTCTTTTTTTTCTTTTTTTTTTTCAAAACTTCACAAATAAATTAAATAATTCGGTTTCAAATCAAACATTCACAAATAATTTTTTCAAATTCGGTTTCAAACATGAAACAAACATTCACAAAGCATTACAAATTTACAAACTTCCTTAACTCCTTATGAGTTATGGCTCAGTACTCATCATTTGTAATTGTAATATAAAAATCATTTGCATATTGTAATTATTAATTTATTAGTGTTATTACTCAAAACTATTAGCCTATTACTTATTAGCCTATTAGGCATTAGCTAAGTAACTAAGTTACTAAGTTAGTACTTATTAGTTATTACTCAAAAGTCAAAACTAAGATAGTAATCATAGATTCATAGTATTATCTAAGTTAAGGCCTAATTAGTAATTTATTCCTTATTTACTTATCACTTATCAGTGTTAACTAAGTTAGTATTAACTTATGTATATTAAGTATTATTCAACACTAAATTAGTATTAAATAAGTACTAACTAATTTAGTGCTTAGTTCGTTAGTAAACTTAGTACTCATTATTCATTAATCATTATTAGTTATTAACATATTACTATAGCTAAGTTAGTATTAACTATTAACTATGTAACATGTTAGTACTTCTTAGTATTATAAGTTTAACTATGTTAGTATTTAGTTGTAATAATAATTACTTGATCAATAATAACTAATTATAAGTATTAATTATTATGATATTTGACTCGATTTAAATACGTATAATTAATTTGCAAATTATAAATAATTTAGAATTTTGAATAAATAACCGTTAGTAAATATTATATACTTATATAGTTATAATTGATTACTCAAAAACTCAACCCTCAGTCATTTAATAGTTAATACTTAGTAATCACTTAGTTAACAACAATAAGTTATTAATTATTGACTATTATACTGAATAATTGATGATATTATGAATATATGATATTGATTCTAATTAAATATATAAAACATAATAATCGGCTAATCGCATGCTATATAGTTACATGCTAGTACGCTATATAACCTACGACTCATGTGCCTTATATCTTCTAGATGCTTAACATTTTAACAACTTTGTCAACTTATGCATTATTTTATTTTTCTTTTTTTGTAATTTGATATTTCATATTTGTTTAACTTTTAAATAAATTGATAAATTAAAATTACTGTATAAACTATACTAGTATATAGTTTAGTATATAATATATAGTAAAATTGTTTAGTATAGTATATAGTTATATACTATATTAATATTACTATATATTCATTATATTGTCCATATCATTATTCATTAATGATAACAATAAATATAGTTCTATACATGATAAATTTTATAAAATAACAATAAATTTTATAATAAGAATATAGTATATTAATGAAAACAATATTAATGATAGTATATTAATGATAACAATATAATATTAGTATATAGTTCTATACATGATAAATTTTATAATAACAATAAATTAATTATACAAAAAAATATATACATAACTACAAAGTCTACAATAGTTTTATAAACTATAAACCATAACTATTCTATAAAATAACATATATTTATATTTATACTTATATATATATATAATATATTTATAAATTTTGAAATTCGGTTTTATTTGGTTTTATTTGGTTTATTGGGTTTATTCGGTTTATTCGGTTCGGTTTCCTTATTCGGTTTATTCAGTTCGATTTCCTTATTCGGTTTATTCGGTTTTCAGCACCCCAAACCGAAAACCGAACCGAAAACCGAATAACTTATTCGGTTTGGTTAAAACCGAACCGAATAAACCAAATTCATTTTCGGTTTGGTTTTTTCGGTTTTTCGACTCGGTTTTTTCGGTCGGTTTATTCGGTTTAACCAAACCATGACCACCCCTAATCACACATGCTCATTAACAACTTATATTACAACAGATAAACATATATGTTTCTCAGTACAAAAAACAAAGAACAAATATTAACAAACGATTCAAGGACATCCAAAGCAAAATAAGGCAATGGTTTGTATTAATGTAAAATAATACATAGCTATGAACTAATTGTTTCAATGTAAAATCAGGAGGTTTGTATTAAGTCTTTAGGCTATTCTTAAACTTGGCATTTATCCTACAAATAGTACCATAATAGGGGAATAGTAATTTACATTACTTGATTTCATAAAGAAAACAATTATATTTTAAAAAGGAATAGTAAAATGCAAAGAATACATACAGCAACAAATTGGACAGAAAAGAAAGAGAAAGCAAGAGTAACTGTACCTTTTAAAGTGCAACTATAACAGCCAATCAGTTCCCAATATTCACTAAGAATCACAGTTTATTCAATGCAAATACAGAAGTAAAGAAAAGAGTTCGATTTTTCAAAAAAAAAAGAAATAAACAAGGAACATGTATTACAAGAGCAAAACATTACAAAAAAATTATATCCTACAGAAAGATGTCCATTTTTTTAACTACAGAATGACAAATACAGAAGTGCAAGCATATTTGCAATATACAATAAGCACTTGCATTTGACAAAAGCACTAAGCTGATTTGAAAAAGCATGACACGGGTAAAAGAAGCACGAACTTCCATGACAGTGACCTAACAACTAAACACAAACTTCCATAAGCATTACACAGGTAAAAGAAGCATGCACAGTGGAGTAATACCTTTGAACTTGCACAAAACAAAGGACAGCTATTTTCCTTTGACACAAACTTTGAAAAGTCAGAAAGGTTGGTCTGAAACTACGCTGCATGTACGAAATAGGTTTTAGGAACGGAAAAAATCCACGATACATCTAAAATTTATCCATTTTCAAAAAGATACAAAACAAAGCTAACAGATTCATTGGACAGATGCATTAAGCAGTTGTAGTGTATATCAGGACAGTGCAAAAAAGGTAACAGATTCACAGTACAACCTTGTTCAATACAAAGGGTTTTTTTTTTTTTTGGGAGAAGGAAAAAAATGCATAAAGTAGGTAAAGCCGCAAATTTGTTGCCATTGCAAATGCAGAGTGCAACACACAAATTGTAACACGTAAAAAGGAAGACAAAGCAAAAAATATGCACTATTCACAGTTGTGTCATTGTGAATAGCACAAACTTGTAAAAACATTACACATGCGCAGTCAACAAACACATGAGCATTTTGCTGCAGACCATTCATGGGATAGACTGTTATTTCTTTTTTTCCAAGGAAAAAATGCAGAAATCAGATAAAATAGCAAAATTAGAGGAAGATTGTATTGATGGACATGCCTTTGTTTATGTGGAAAATGAAAATGCATAACACATGTACTATTTATCCATTTTAGAAAACACTACAGTGCACAATAATGCACCTCAGAGAATGTACAAAACAAAATTCATAGACATCACCCTTTTTTCATGAAAACAAAAACCATACAGTGCTAAACATATATAGTATTTACTATGTAAGTGGCCTACTAACCAATGACAACTAACAAACAGGTAAGAAACAACTATAAGAAAAGAAAGAAAAAAACAAAAAAACATTACCAGATGCATCAAGCAACTGCAATAGGTAAATGAAGTATATATCACAACATGGGGTAATAACTAACAACACAACAACGTAAGTAGAAACTAATTGAAAAAGCTGATTTTTCCATCCTGTTAAAAGGCTGAAGAAAAGTAAGAGTATAAAAAGAAAAATAACCCAAATGTTCAAAACCAGTAGAAAGGCTTATATATATATATATATATATATATATATATATATATATATAAAACCTTTTAAACAGATGAGAGGGCTATATTTTTTTTCCCAAACACATTCTATTTGTAAAAGTTCATATAAACCAAATACATTGTATAAACAATCAGGCAGAATCCGGAATGCCACAGTCTCAAGCCAACAACCAGTAACATTTAGCCCACTAAGCACATTTCATCACACACGCACATTAACAACCTATATTACAACAAATAAACATATATATTTCTCAGAACAAACAACAAAGAACAAATATTAAGAAATGATTCAAGGACATTCCAAAGAAAAATGGCAATGGTTGTTGGAAGTCTCAAAACGAGTTAGGAAAAAGGAAAAACAAGTTGGAAGATTTAAAACCAAAAGAAGTTAAGCCATCAATTAAACACTGAATATTGAATGCAATAAAGAACAAGCAGTAAACAATCAGCAACATTAATACCAGTAACCAAAATGGAAGAACGGTCTTAAATTCATTTAATGCAGTAATGAACAGGCAGCATTAATACCAGTAAAGAAAAGGATGCAGACAACAAAGGGACAAAAAGGGTTAGGAAAAAAGAGCAACAAAGACATACCTAAAGACAATGAAAAAGCTTGAAGCAATTACTAAACACACGGTTAAAGAAGTAACAAAAATAATGGCAGAAATAAGAAGGGCAAAAGTAGAAGATGGCCGTTAACAAGCTATCAAAAATACTGACACTTGATATGAAAGTGATTAGAAAGAAAGTGGGCTAATAAATGAAAAGTTAATGTTTACACATTGGAAGACAGCAGGAATCAAATATTTACACTTTGGACAATACCCATACAGACATAGGTAATAGCGAAATAAAAGACTTGACAGGAAGCAGCCGATTAAGAGTTCAAACAGCACACTTCAGACCCAAAAAAATTAAAAAAACAAAAAGCAATCAAATTGCTTAGCTTTTCAAATAGGCGATAGGTGATTCCTGGTGACCTAAGCAAGGATGCGGCTGGGACTGCAGTTGAGACTGAAACAAAAGAGCGGGAATATCTCGGTTACCAAAGAGAGAAAAAATGAAATGACATGAAAGAGAAGATTGGAAAAAGAAAAAGCAAGCTGTTTTGTAGTTACCAAAGTACAAATGGCTGCGACGGAAAAGATGAAACTCCGAGTAGCAGGAACGAAATGAAACAAGACAGTTCAATACCTGCAACCAATCTAGTTAGTTTCCTCCAACCGAAAAAAAAATCAGAAAGTTAAAGCAAAAATAAAATAGTACTTCCTTTTTCTCAGACCGACGTTTTCACCGGCCACTTGCCGGAGGACGAGGACCAAAAACTGCAAATCAAAACAAGTTCTGGTGAGATCAAAGAATTCTTGGGAATTTTAAACAATTTATAACACTATGAAAGTAAAAACAGAAGAAAATCCGGACGCGCGCGGCCGAAACCTGCAAATCAAAGAGAACATCCGGTCAGGTCACATAAGAAAGAAAAAACCAAAAAAAAACCTTGAAAAACCTATTAAGAACCCAGTACCGTAAGATGCGAAGGAAAACAACAAAAAATAATGGAACATCTGCGAGCAGATCTGAAGGAGAGGCTTTCACCGACGACCTGTTGGACGGCCGCGGCCGAGAGCTGCAAACCAAAAGGAAGATCCAGTCAGGTAATAGGAGGAAAAAAAACCCAAAAAAACCTTAAAAAACATATTAACAAACCCACATCGTCAGATACGAAGGAAGGCGAATAAAGAATGTCAGATCTGCAAAAGATTTGAGGGAGAAGAACTCCAGTAAAAAAGAATCGGTGGAGGAAGAGAGTCGGCGGAGGAAGAGAGTCGGCCGAGATAGGAAATGAAATGGAAAAAAAAATGGTAGGGTTTGAAAGGCGTTTCCAAAGCTGGGCTGATGACATGGAGAACACGTGTACACACGTATACTAACTTAGTAAATGTGGTGAGGAGTAGCCGCGCAAGGTGCGGGCAAAATTGTCTCCACGTGTCTTCGTCTGGCGCTTCATGTTCGCCCATTATTACTATATGCTAATAATCTTCTTCTCTTCTTACTTCCACTCACAACTTCATTCACCACTTAGGAAAAAAGCATCATCCGAAAAAGTAAAGTTGCCTTCACTTCTTGCTTCTTTTAGAATAGACATTTTCCCTTCTTCTTCTCACTCAAAACTGCACTTCAACACTGAGTAAAATGCAGCACCCGAAAGTAAGACTCGCTTCTTGCAACCCATTCTAGTAGCTAGACAATAATCTTCTTCTCTTCTTGAAGGTGAGCTGCATTTGTGTTTAGCGATCATTTTTCTTTGGAATTTTTATATGAGCAGAATTTATTACAAATTTTAGGGCTTTCTTGCAGTAGAGAGATTGGCAAGGCGGTGAATCAAGAATCGTCACCATCGCCTAGATCCGAGCTTTCAAGTGAGGTAAGTGCTAAAATGGGTTAGTGGTTTTGTGAGGTTGCTCACGCAATGTGTGTGTATACAGCTGAACTACCGCTTTTATTTTGAAATTTATTCTGTGTTGTTTAGCTTTAGTGTCCTTTCTCATTAAGTTTGAGCAGTGAAAGTGTCAATATGAAATCTTGTGAGCTGCTCATTTGAACAGTTTCCAATTTGAGGGAGTCTAAAGTATACTTGAGTTACTTGCAAATGTTGGCTTTTTTCTCTAAGTGTGCTACCTCTCCCTTTGTGTTTACTATAAGACTTGGAGTTAGTATTGAATTGTTTCTATCCCATGGGCATTCAGAGAATGGCAGCAATTGGTGGAAGACTTGGTCCATATTTTTTATTTTATTATTATGATATTTTTTCTAGATGAAGCCTAACAGAATTGCAAGATTCTGTTTTGCATCCTTCCTTCTCTATTTCTGTCTGAGCTTAATGACATACAAATCTTCTATGCTGCATCTAATACTATAATCAAGCTGGCTAATTCAATTCCGATTTGAATATGGGGTTAACTTATCATTTTGGAGTTGTTTACTTTACATGCCATGTATTTGTGCTTTCATGAAGAATGATTTCATTGAAGGAATCAATTCGATTGAATGTTTTACTTGTCTTTTGCTACTGTGATTATGACTTTATGAGTCATTGGATGCAATTAATAACAAAGTTGACTCTTGTATTCTATTTTATATGCCCCAAGATGCAAACATTTATAGGATAGTTTATCTCAGTTTCTGTAATATAGTTCTAAAATGAAGGTGAGAAAGAAATTAAAGTAAAAGTGGTAGTGCGAATTTATGATATTAGTGTCATTGGTTGGAGCACTTCAAGACTCTGCTTCGGTATATCTCTTGGTTGAATTTGGTAGCTTATAACAAGCAAGATTCGACAAATCACTGAGCTTATTTTCCCTTACCTTTGAAGTTATTTTTTTGTTTCTTCTTGAAATCGTCTTAATAGTATTGCTTTAACTGCGGCATTAGAAATTTTAGTATAGCATTTAACTTCCATTTCCTCTGACAGTCTTGTAATTAGTCTGATGCTTTGCCCGTTTAATACTTGGTTTTTCTACTGAGCATTTTTGTTCTTGTGATTTGTGGGCATTTCAGATGCATAATTTTCATTCTGTTATTATTATCTGCTTTTAATTTTGCAAGGTTAATCTAAGCAGTGAGTGAAACTAAGTGCTGACTTATACTGTTCATATAGTTTTCAAAGTTTGATTTTAATTGTAGAAGAGGGGTACCAATTTGGACATTCATGCATCTATGGCGCCAAAATCTATAGATATTGATATTTCATTACTCATTTCTTTATTCTTCTATTATATTAATTGCTAGCAGTAGCCCATTGGTGCAAACATATTAATTGCTAGCAGTAGCCAATTTGGTTCTCTTTATATTTTCATCAAAAGATTTCCTTCAGTGACACACTTGGTTTTGCTTTTGGAATTTTAATTTTATCATAAAAAATATCATGTTCCCAAATTTAGAATGCTTTTTGGTTTTTAAAATTTTCATTTATTGGAAGGGTTATTGATTTAGTTAAACGTGTCTTTTCTCATTAATGTTAATTAGACTGTGTATTTATTCATTCTCACATTTTCATTTTTTTGCTCAGCTATGACTTTTTGTATTTATTTTATGCTTATTGTCACTCATTAACACATAATCAAGCTTTTAGTGAGTGAAGAAATGGATATAGACTTCAAATTCGAAAAAATAGTTTTGTGAGAGTGTTTTTCAACTTCTCACCAATCAGGGTAAGAATAGCATTTTGGTTTTTAATCTAAACAAGCTTGATGGGTGTTTGTAGTAGGGAAAATCCGTGGATATTAGGCAAGTCTTTGGATCGCTTCAAAAATAACCTCGTAACCACATTTAATTTGATGCCTCCGTGAATTAGTAGTACGTCAAGACAGAGTTGTTACCTTGTTTAGGCGTGGTGATAGGCATATTAGGTCTACTAGAACTATTATTACTGCATTTGTTCGGGATAGGTGGTGTTGCTGAGTGGCCCAAGTTGCTTAATGCTCTTGTAAAGTGCTTGG
Source organism: Gynochthodes officinalis (assembly GCA_020080225.1). Taxonomy (NCBI): domain Eukaryota; kingdom Viridiplantae; phylum Streptophyta; class Magnoliopsida; order Gentianales; family Rubiaceae; genus Gynochthodes; species Gynochthodes officinalis. Next base: position 33,982,956 of record CM034617.1, read on the forward strand.
ATAGCAATGACATGAATCACATGGAAGGTGCCATGGATGCTTTATCCAAGGTGAGTCTTGCCTTTATTTAACCATTCATTTTAACTCTTTCTCTATAATGCGTTCCTTATATGTTTGTGTGTGTGTGTTTCTTTCTTTACTCATAGAACGTAATTCTATGCTACCTTCTTTGCCTCGTTGGTTTCTATGTAAGTATACACTTCATGAACGCACCAAGGGCATGTAATCCTTCTCTTTGCAATTTGTACTATGCATGCCTACTAAATCCTAGGAAGGAATGTATATTTCGTGAATTCGATCCACTGTGATGTAGACAAAGAACATAAATAAAATTAGCAAATAACAATTAAACCGTGTTGATCATCACCGCTCGAGTATCCTGTTGAATAGTAATGGTGATATTATTACTAGCTGGCTTTTGCTACAAATAATAGTTTAACACATAGCCTTTACTCAGATTTGTGAGGATGTCCCTCAAGTGCTAGATTCAGATATTGCAGGATTATCTGAGCGACCCATTAATGTCTTCCTTCCAAGATTTCTCCAGGTGTCATTCTCTTTCATCTTGTACCCTTTTATCTCCCTACCTATTCAAGTCCAGAATGGGGGTTGAATGGCAACCTTGTATTTTTATTTTTGTTTTTAACATTCAGCAAACTCACAAGAGCTTTTATGTCTTTTTCCTCAGCTTTTCCATTCTCCCTGGTTTCTGTATTTTGTCTTGAATTGTGTTATTACTGTCATATGAACTTATTATACTTGAGTTTTCATGTCATTATTTAGTATTACTGGAATTTATGATCGCATATACAAATTTTGGATGATTGAGCAATGAGTATCAATTTTTTACGTGTTCCTTGCTAGTGATTCTGATTCAAAATAGCAAATGGATGTATGTGAGCTTTGCCGTTATTTAAATATTCTTAGTGCCAACTATTATTAACATAATGATGCCTTCTTTGTTGAGTAATTGTATTCCCTGGTTTCTGTATTTTGTCTTGAATTGTGTTATTACTGTCATATGAACTTATTATACTTGAGTTTTCATGTCATTATTTAGTATTACTGGAATTTATGATCGTATATACGAATTTTGGATGATTGAGTAATGAGTATCAATTTTTTACGTGTATTTGTTATGAAATGTCATGCATATTGTTATACGTATGGACCATAGCTTCATAAGAATATTTTCTGTAATTTGATTTATTATGTGCACTGAATACAGGACATGGTTGGACCTAGAAAGGGATTAGCAAAAAAGCCAGTACTCTCAAAATCTCCTAGAAAAGGAGTAACAAAAAAGCCCGCTTTCATAGCTCGTACTAAAAATGTGCCACAGCCATCACCCAGAAGGAATGCTAGACTCACTCCATGCAAGACTGAAACTGGCTTCCAACATATGGATAAGGAAGAAATAGGTGGTGCCCGTTCCTCACGTACAAAGAGCACTCAACTTAGAAGGAGTGCTAGACTCACTCCATGCAAGACCTCAACTAGCTTCCAACTTAGGGATGAGGAAGAAATAGGCAGTGCCCGTGTCTCAAAAAGAAGGATCACTCAACCCTTGATAGAGACTAGTGACAATATGCCATTTACGCCCATTATGAACGTGTGGAAGCACACAGAAGTTAGGCGACTGCTGGACCTGGTATTGACTCCAGTAAATGACAAAGACCTTTGAACTTCATCATCCTCCCATCAATCACATGAGGTGATGAACGAGCATAGTCAGGCAGCTGAAAAAAATGATGCAAGTGAAGGTAAGCCAACTTAACTTTAATTGCTGTTTTTTTCATTACTAGTTATGTTAATTTTATCAAAAGCACAATATATGAAATAGGTCTAGCGATTTGCTTATTTTGCCTAAAATTGTTGTTCTTAACATGGTCATCACTGTTTGGCAGCTTATATGCTCTGGAAGAACAACAACTATTATGGTTATTTAATTAGTTGATATTTTCTGTGCACAATATAGGCAGCAGCAAAAGAAGGGGCTTAACTAGGAACATTGGGTCAGCGAATAGGCGAAACCCAAATGAACCTATGAATTTTGAGATCAATGTAGATGCTGGTCGCATTGTGAGCCAATCCAGTCAGCATATCATCACTAAGGCTAGCTGTGTAATGCGGCAGAATGCCATATTGGATGGGAGACATTGGAAGCAACAGCCCGAGGAAGTGAAAGATCACATTATCAAAAAAGCCACAGTATAATCACTTCCATTATTATTTACACATAAATTTAGTTGCGATTTGATAATTGGTGCATGATTAAATGTTTTGTAAGTTTGGATTTTGTGTGCATGGTAGGTAAACACCACCTTTGATGGTAGTGAGTCTTCAGCAAAGGTCATGAAAAGGCAGCTCATGAACCAATTGAAAACCAACAAACATAGATTGCAAAAGAAATTTTAGAAATATCCATCAATAAAAGAGGCCAAATAGCATGCCCCAGATAATATTAGCGTTGAGGATTGGAAGATTCTTTGTGATCATTTTGTGTCGGAAGACTTTCTGGTCTACAAATATTATGGACTAGTTTCCTTGGAATTTCTAATTTCATTGCAACAAAATTCATTACCAAACTCATTCAGTAATGTTGTTTGTTTGCCTTGTAGAAAAGGAACAAAAGAAACATGGAAAATCGAGCAAAAAGTACCATTTATTCCACAGTTGGGTCAGAGTCAATTGCAAGGACAATACATGAAGTAATTTGTATTTCATGATCCTTACTTTAAAACAAAAAGAAATTGTTGGAATTTGTTAATGATTGTATTATGTTATTATTGATATTGGTTAGGCTGTAATGGAGGGTAGAGAAGTTTCAGCCATTGATGTGTATGAGTTTTCTCATTATTCGAAAAAAAGGGGGAAAATGTCTAATGGTAAGGCTGCTGAAATTTTGGTATGTGTACGATCAACATCCCTTTTATCATATATAGATGTAAAAATTGATTCTTTGTTTAGTACTGCCGAATATTTGGCAATTTCATCATCATTCGGACAAGAATTTCAGTTCTATAAGTTTCTGGATGGTTGAATTGGTTAGTATTGACTTGTCTTAGTGGGCTAATTTATTTCCTTGATTGATTATTCCTTTTATCAATTGCATAAAAATTGATTCTTTAATGAGTACAAAGCAAAACAAAACAAAAAAAAAGGAAAAAGGAAAAAACAAAAAACCATCACAGTTTCGTTTCTAATTTTATGGTTGTCTAATTTATGCGTATTTGGTTATATCGATTAAGCTTCGTGTCTTGAATACTATATTCACCCAAGGAGGCAAGGATATGAAGGAGGCTGGATTTTTGTCATCATTTGCTGATTTCCTAATTCTTGTTGGATATTTTCTTTGCTGGACATTTGTGTGGGATGGTGGGGCTTCTATCTGGGAATCATTTTGTTGTTGCATAACCACATTTTCTGTTGGCTTTATTTTGTTGTTGCTGGATATAGTTCCATGCCTTAGCTGGTTGGAATTTGTCGGATTTATTGGCTGCTTGCTAGCATATTTTGGGTGATTGCAATTTGCTGGACATTTTCTGTGTGAATCTGGGAATCATTCTGTTGTTGCACATTCACATTTGCTGTTGGCTTCATTTTGTAGTTGCTGGCTATAGTTTCATAGCTTAACTGGTTGGAAAACTTTTTGCTGCTTGTTCTATTCTGTTTATGCATTCTCTACGACTGAGTTGTTAGGTGCTTGCTGGAATATTTTCTACGATTGCAATTTTGCTGGACATTTTCTGTGTGAGATAGTAGGGCATGAATCTGGGAATCACTCTGTTGTTGCACAACCACATTTTCTGTTGGCTTCATTTTCTTGTTGCTGAATATAGTTTCATGGCTGAGCTAGTTGGTCGGCATTTTGCTGCTTGCTCTATTCTGTGTATGCATTTTCTATGCCTGAGCTATTAGCTGCTTGCTGGAAAATTTTGAATGATTGCAATTTTGGTTGAGGTCTCTTTGACTGCTGATAGGAAAAAGGAAAAAACATAGTGGACTAGTTTATATTATGATAACATTCATCTCATGATACATGTAAATGTAAAATTGATTCTTTGGCCACAAACTACTGAATTTGGCTGTCTCATTATCATTTCTGAGATAAATTTCAGTTGTTTATGTTACTGGTGATTAAATTGGTGATAATTATATGTATGTTATTTTGGTTCTACATTGGCTTTCATATTATGCTACGAATATTGTAATTATTTATAAGTATTTTCTACAATTGCAGGAGAGTATGAGAGAAATGGAGGCCATTATGACGAAGACACTAGTTGAGATATGCCAAGAAATGCTGAATGGTACTATCCTTGGCCATATTAGAGGTTCTATTGCTTCAAAGAAACAGATCCTAGCATCTGAGAAGTTGCGAGTAGAGGCGTCAAATGAGAGGAAAAAAGCTGAAGAAGCTGAAGCAAGAGCTGAGGAAATGATGACTGAGCTGGCTGCAATGAAGGACCAACAAGCCCAGACAAATGCAAAGATGGATTTGATGATGGAGCACCTATCTCGGTTGAGTGGGCATGAAAAAAGTGTGAGTCTGCCTTCTATTGTTCCAATTTGGTGTTGGTTAGATTCTAAGTTTGACATATAGCTGAAGTAATATTTGCTAGTATATCTTTGAAAATTAAGTTGTTAATTATAGGTTTTTGACTAGTCTCATGTTCATGTTGATAATGTTGAACGTGATGGGCCAAGGCCAGCTTATCGATTTATGTAGAAATAGTTTGGCAAATGAAACGCTGCTAATATTATCTCGCTTAATATATTTGTTTACCCACTTCATTACATTTCATCTCAATTCTCAAATGGTTTTGGTTTCCGTTTTCATTACATATCTTAGACTGGATGAAAATTGGAAAGAACAATCCCCAAGTAAATGCAATGAGTTGCAATTACTAAGTAGTACTGGTATATAACTATAGATATTGCCCTTCGAGTAAGAGTACTACTCTAAGATTCTTTTTGACTTTTCATTTTGTTTTCATCTATCTAGATTTTTCTTTTGGCTTTTGCAAATTTTTCTAGCTTCTTTGCTTTCACTATAGATGCAACAAAGAAGTTAGAAACATTTTTGATTTAATAGTAACTTTATAATTTCTAATATTATTTTGTATTTGGTGTTTTTTAAATTCAATACTAACTTGATTGTTTGTGTTTTTGCATAAGTGCTTACTTATTTGATTTTCATTAATGTTTCTATGGAATGTTTGCAGTGACTCATCGTTCACATGGAGTGGATGCTATTTGGACCGTTCGCATGAAGTATGCTAGTTTTGGTTCGTGTTCAAAGGGTTCCTTTTGATTATATATGACATGATAGATAATGAAATTTTAGTTGTGTACTTTTGTAGGATAAGTAATGATGCTTTTGTTTTGGTGCATCCAAAGTTAAGGGTTCCTTTTGATTCTATATGACATGATAGATAATGAAACTTTAGTTGTGTACTTTTGTAGGATAAGGAATGATGCTTTTGTTTTTGTGCATCATTAACTTTGGATGCTTATGCTTTTGTTTTAGTACATCATTAGGTTGACATTGTCCTAAATCTTTTGTCGTGTAAATGATATAACCGTCATATCTTGTGGGGAATGCTGTTTTCGTTTTGGTGCATCATTAACTTTGGATGTTTATGCTTTTGTTTTTGCACATTATTAGGTTGATATTGTCTTAACTCTTTTGTCAGTGTTAGTTTTATGTATTGATGAATACTTGATGTGGGTATGTTGATTTGTTGTGCGTACTTTGGTGTTGTATTGTTAGTTTTAATGTCAATGTTGTTTGGATGGGTGTACTGGAAAACACAAGATTTGATTGCAATTAGGAAATGTTGTATTTCATTTGGAACTAAAGAGATTGGTTGGTTTGATACAACATTTTAATGTTGATGTTGTTTGGATTCGAAAAAAAAATTAGGAAATGCTAAATTTTAATGCCAATATTGTTTAGATGGTTTGATATTGCATTTAAAAGATTAGTGACGTCTTGAATTTGGTCACCAACACATTTTTATTAACCACCAAAATCGTCATCAACAATCATGATCTTATATGCTATTTTAACAATAACAACAACTATTGTAGCATGAACAATTAGTCCTAAATAATAAATTTAGTGACAAATTGGTGAGAAAATAATGTGGTCACTAATGGTTGTTCATATGACAATACTTGACAACAATATTTCGTCACTAATTATGGTCATTTGTTTACAATTTGTTGACGAATTTAGGTGGTCACAAATGATGTTGATTTTCTTTCGTTTAATGACCACCATAGGTTGTGACCAAAAGTGGTCACCAATTCCTTTTTTTTTTTTTTTGTTGACCTTCTTATGTTTATTGACCACCATATGTGGTGATCAAAAGTGGTCACCAATCACTATTTTTTGTGACCATCTTGTATTATCAGTAACCAAAAAAATTATATTTTGGTGACCAATTTATGTCGTCACTAAGAGTGTGACCACTTTTTTTGGTCACTAGCTGTACCAATTAGTGACCACCATGTCACCAAGGTGTTTTACTAACCGAGCTTTGCAAACCACCATGTGACTACAGGATTTTGGTCACTAAATCTCATTTGTGACGACTATTATATATTTAGTGACCACTTTTGACTGGTCACTAAAAGCCAATTTTTTTGTAGTGATTTTAGATTAACGATAGTATTAAGTATAAAAATTGCTGGTTAATACAATTAGGGTTTCAAATTTTGACGAGACTCTTTATTTATTTATATATGAATGATAAATATATATAAGTATAAATTATTGTAATATTACGATAATTACGGATATAATGATAATACATATAGGGTTTTGGATTTTGGATATGCACTTTTTATTCATTTATTTTTAAAGGATATATATAAATGTATATATTATTGTAATATAACACATACTTACATATATAATAATAATAATAATAGGATTATAATTGTTGCATTACAATATATTGCATGAGAACATTAAGTTTTAGGGTTTAGTAGGGTTTAGGGTTCATTAAAATATATTGTAACCCAAAGAAATTTAAATACAAAAAATCTAATTAATGTAGTAGGGTTTTGAGTTATGAAGATACTTTTTGTTTATTTATATTTAAGGGATAAATATGTATATGTATGTATATTTATAGCACTATATGAAATTATTACACTAATAATAGGCTAAACTGTAACTAGATGAATGCATTTGCTTATATTATTATCAAAGTGGACAACCAGCATTATAGTATTGTGTCAACTTTTAAGTGTATTTGAATGGAACCCTCTTATGTACGGATTGTAACTAAGAGTCGTATTTCAAATGAAATGTCTGTCTTACTCTTTCCAATCACGCTTGATCATTAGTTACATTAGGGACGAGATGAAGGTGTTTCAACATATTTAGGTAATATAAAATTCCATACCGACAATATCTTTCTCCATCCCTAGCTACATTGTCAGTAGCTATACATTGTCATTAAATATACATTGTTAATAGGTAAGTAAAAAGCATTTACATTGATAGTTTGTTGATTTGCGATATTTTTTTTTCAATAATGACATGAAAAAATGTTCAAATCCTCAAAATGGACAAGTGAACTACGGAATAATGAAATTGTATTAAACAAGTCTTTATTTATGTCTTATAAGTTTTTTATATGTACCACAAGTAATAGATCTAATAGTTCTTCTAGATCTACATAAGCCTACAATATGTTCTTCTTGAGTCACAGTCGGGTCTACGCTTTCACTTACAATATCTATATATTTATCTATTTCATCGTCATCATCATCGTCCTAATGACCATTATCCTCATTATTAGATATGCAGACATATGTATTGGTGTGCATATTTCTAGAGAGTGAAAGATACTAGAGAATCGCTGATCGAGCGTATCAAAAATAGTTGATAAAGGAAATATATGCAGTGTGGCCAGTGTAGATATAATAGGTTGAAATGAACCCGACTATGTGGAACAGCCTAAAGGGTCATGTATGTCACGCCGATGGATTCGAGACCCTCTACTACCTTGTCTATGCCCCTGAACATTCCTAGCCTGTCTAACAACGACACGGGGGTTTATGACCTACTGTATAGGTCGATCCCTGATATGTAGTGGTCTAATCTTCAATCTGTGAGACTCTTGAACCACATGCATTGACTCAGTGGCGTAATCTCGTATCTCAACAAATCGAGCTGCATTCAAGACTTCACAATGTGACATATGATCCAAAAACATATAGTAGATCCGAAACATTACATCTATCTAATAAAAAAGAAAATACCATTAGACAATGTAAGAAAATAACATAATCAACATTCAAGTTAAAAAAAACTCGTACGAAAAACTCTCATGTAGAACCAGTGCAATGAAAGCCCTCGGTATTACATCAGTATGAGACAGGTAAAAAATATATATCTGACCGCACGAGGTCTGTACCATGATAGTTAATCATAGGATGGAACAGATGAGTCCTCCACAACATCACCTCCCTCAATAAGTTCATGTCGGTTGGCCTACATGTCCATATATACTCAATGTGTAGCTATCTAATCAGTATCTATCATCCCTTGGCAACCTATATTGTGAATATCGTTGAAATGATCTAATAGTATCAGCATAGAAATAGGTTGAAACATCCCAAACTAGCGTAAAGCGCGATAATACATATGGGGTTCGACAATGCTCCAACAAAGAGGATACACTATGAATTGCCAAATCTTTTGACCGGCTGTGCAATATGGCGGTAGTGTTCTACAATATTCTCTGAGTAGGGCAACCATATGAACTACAACAATAAAAATATCAATAGCAATTAAATGATGATAAAAATGATTGTTCGTAAAAGGCGATTTTAACTTAAACCAGAACAGACATCATGACTGGTCAATGCTGTAATTGACTCGATAAACCCTATAATTGGTTAGATTTTTTGACGCAGCAAATCACAATCGTGTGATGAAGAGTAATTATATGTTACTTGATCAAATTGAAAGCTAGTCAACTGATTTCGATATAGGCACAAAACATGCATAGGCACTCTGAACAGATCAAAGTTTCCGTTTCACCTACAATTATAATCATTGTGTAAGTATTGAAATCGATAAAATTTTACCATAATAAAAAATGGTTATTATCACAAATCTTGTGCCATATGGAAAACGAAAATCATTGACTGGATTATGGCATTCCAGCCTGACAATGGGTATCCTTTCCCAGGCCTATAACTATAAAACATTATGATTTTATATTAGAAATGCACTTAAATATTTGAATATTTAAAACAAAATTATATAAATATCTATTTACCTGCAGCAGAACTAATGACCCTGTGATCTCAGTGGCTATAGGTATGGTAACGTTACACAAATTGTAGTACAAACATACTAGTAACGCACTACCCAAACTATATACCTGTGTCACTCCAAAATCTACTAACATGGACAGGTATAACAGTAGCACTAGATAGTCGGACTTGTCCGAAAATAACAGGTCATCCAATAATATTATCAAATATATACGTGCCCACTGGATATAACTATCCTTGCTCGTATTTTCGGGTAAATTTATATCCAATGCCATATCAAATAGCCTACATTCAGTCTACCCCCTAATAGCCAAATGCGATGATCTAAATCCTAATAATTCTTCACATAAGTCTAACCACTGATCTATGCTTTATCGAGTGTCAGTATCAATGATCAGCAGCCTATCCACACGAATGCCCCACAATAGCTCTACATCTTGCAGTATGACTGTTGCTTCCTCCACTGCCAGATGAAATATATGTGTCTTTGGTCACCATTTTTCTACTAGCTTGATGATGAGTGTGTGATCAATTTTAAAGTGACCACGCTACACAATCCTTGTGAAACTAGCAATTGCTATGTAATGCACAACCCGCTGTAGAATCGGCATGTGTCTCCAAAAACCGTTATCGTATCTCCGTACCTTAAGCTATGAATCCGATATGTGACCATAAAACAGAGCCAAAACCCTATGCTGACCATGTGTGAACAATAAGGATTGTGTAGCCCAGGATGCATATTTTTCAGACAAAAAAACTTCAACAAATATGAGGAAGTAAATTTTTTTTTTTTGCCTACAAAAAAATAATGCAAGCATCAATTGGCCAAGAATCATAAATTTACTACTCCAACGCTGCATGTACAAAAGAAAACTGGCAGAGTTTCCTCTATCAAATTCCACACTCCCTGCATGCAAAATATTATATATACCATCCTCATCACTTAACAACAAAACAACAACATCCATGAGTACTGCAATAGTAAATTTAAGACTCAAATGGCACGAAGCATAACAAGCAAAAAAAAAAAACAATGAAGAATATTAATCGTAACTCATTATAGCACAACATATTGGTACAACATCCATTCTTATCTTGAAAACAAATAAATATGTTTACAACTTGAAATATAAATACACATCAGATTCTAGGTTAAGCATGTGGGCATTTTTTTTCCGATTATGACTAGTTTGATGACAATTTTCAATCTATGAGGCTTATCAGGGTGTCGAATATTCATTTCGTTAGGTATGAGATTGGCACGCATACAACCCGCACATTGATGGGCGAATATATTCCAGTTTGACTATAATTCCCATCCAGGATTCGGCCAATAATTTAGGTGTGCCAAAGGAATGAACCCGTAGAAATGCTGCTGAACATATGTACTAACGGTGTACATTTTATTTACCAACACATATGGATTGTCTCTCATTAGCACACGGCCAATGCATGAGAATACGGGTACTTATACATTTACCACTTCTCACACGTGCAGTGAGCCGATAATATCTAACTATTTGACAATTTTCACATTTACCATCAACATGTCGAACGGTGGTAACGTCATAAACACCATTTCATAGTCAAACTCTCTCACTTGGTGTCTTTGCGCTGCTAAATCTGCCATTCTAAAAATTTCTCATATTTTATTTGGCAAATTGTAATGACAATGGTGTGTATCAACCACCCGTTTTCTAAACATCTCTACTATTTTATAGAAGGTAATGTCTACAATTGCCTTTATTGGTAAATTTCGAACCCCATGAAAGATATTATTGTAGCTCTAAAAAATGTGGGTGGTCAAAATTCCTCAACGGTGGTTCCCATCATAGACTAAACACCACTGCGTCTGATCATAGCGGACAATTACTCTCACCCTTCTGCGCTTATAGTTTGAATCTGCCTCCAAAACAATTTTCATTTCCACTTCTACCGTGCACTACCGATAGATCAATAAAGTTTCTTCAACTGTAAATTCTTGAATTTGGCAATACAAATACTTCTAACGTGTCTCAAGCAAAAGAGATGAAATAATATTGGCTCATTCCACTCATCCATATGGCATATAACATGCATTATACTCTTGTGCCTATTGGACACAACACATAGTGGGTGTCAGTCAAACATAACGTGCAGTTTGAACTGTTGCATGAACCAACTTCAACTATTCACTGTCTCCTCATCTACAATAGCAAATGCCGAATGCTATTATTGGCGTCTTGTGTAACTACAACTAGTAGTTTGCCTCTATATATGCCATGCAGGTGAGTGCCATCGGCACTTATCAGTTATCACTGGTTTGCATTTGTGAAATGCTTCGATCAACGGACCAAATGCCTGAAATATGTACTTCAAGATTTATACACCACCACTTCTAACTAGATGGTGTTGCCACTCGAAAATAGTTCTCTGGTTCGCCTCTCTAAGTGCTTCCAAATAACGTGGCAATTCAGCAAACGAGCTTTACCAATCCCTATATAGAACTTCAATCGTCTTTTGGCGACCATGCCAAGCCTTCTTATATGACACATCTGTTTCATAAACTTTTTTAATATCAGCCTGTATACTCTTCACAGCATAGCAGGGATTTTCCTTCACTACATGGCAAATGTGAGTGGCTGTAAAAGATGAAGTCAAATTTGTGTGATGACTTCCTTAGTTTGCAACGAGATAATTGTGTTCAAAACCCACTTGTGATTTGCCACATTCTATGAGTACTTTTACTTACTGTATGGATACTTCATAGATAGGGTGCTGCAAATTGAGAAGAGTCTTCTAACGCCTCATTCATGAGTTACACCTTGCACTTCGCCACCTAAGTACGGAGCTTGCTTTCTATTACATTAAATTCTCTATTGTGATTGATAGATCGTAATGTAATTGCTTTTTTCAGTTGTTTTTTATCTTCAAATTGCATTCCCAAACATATCTCCGGATTTTCTTCACTACACACTCAGATGCAATCAGTTTTACCCCACCTTATGGGATCACTCTTGTTAGAGTTCCCGATATCATTGAAAAACGCCAATCCCTTCGAAATATACTTCCGTTGGGATTTTGCTAGGTGTTTAGTATTGTCCACCCGAGAACTGGCATCATCACCATCATGATGGGCATTATTGTCAAGATTATTATCAGGACCCATTTCTTCCCCTCAAATACTATCTTCCTCACTTGGTTGTGGCTTAGCCGATGGATTAGTTGAATTAAACCCATCGACAAAATCATTATATGTGGTATCACATCTTTCCTCAAATCTAGGTTTTTGAGAAATGAGTGATAACCGGCACATTTGACTCTCAGGAACAGATGTATTAGGGGATGTGGTAGCACGATTTGAATTCAAATCTGGAGATGATGAAGAAGGCCCTAACACATGCACAAGAACAATGGATAGCCCTATTGTTGTAGATGCCCTTACTAATGAGTTAATGGAAGTTGACACCAAAAGACTAGATAGAGGTGGTGACATGCCAACACTGGACTGAGAAATAGAATGAGGAATGGACTCAAGAATATACTGAGAAATAGATTGCAGCAAATCTTGAAATAGACCATGACTTACGCCAAAGGAACCACAATGCATTTGTGGTATTGGAGTGATAACTTCAGGCACTATGTAAATTTCAGCGAGAAAAGAGTTAATTTCTTGAACCATCTCATACATAACTTTTATTCCAAAGTCATCCACAATTGCTACGCCACTGTAGACGACATAATTATGAACATTGCTCGGTCGACGAAAAAATATTTTCAGCCTATACACATTTCTATTGACCGTGACACACTGGTATATTAAGTTTTCTAACTTAGAGAAGGAGATATTTGATGTTATCTTCACGGTGTGGTTAGCATATGGAGGACAATATGACAAGCCAATATTGGACTGTACAATATCAGCACCCCAATATAACCCTAATAGAAATAGACGAAAAGTAGATAAATCTCACCAAGACTTATTTCCACAATATAAGGAGATGTTAATAACATTACATATGATTGGAATGACTTCACGTGAAATAACGGAAAATGCATGCACTACATAATAACGAACATACAGTAACATGAACCAAAAAAATCATGACTTACAGAAACACATGATATACTCATATTCAATAAAACTAGTATGACATATCAAAATACCCATTTAGAACTTCAATCGCAATAAATGGCCGCTACATTGATTTCAGCATTCAATTTTCAAGCAAAGTAACACAATAAAGGGAAATTTGCAAAAATAGCACTTTTTGTAAAGCCATTTGTAAATATAGCACATCAAACATAGTCCTTGCACAAATAGCACTTTTGAGTGCCAAAGGACCTAAATACCCCTGTATGTGTAAATATAGCACTCCTGAAAGCAAGTCTTGTGCTCTTCCATAGAAGCATGAATGAACTCATCGATATGATCCTTCACATCTTCTAAAAACGTTGCACTTTCATTTTTCTTCTTTCAGCAAGAAGCCATAATCTGAGTTGGAGCTATGGATGACGGTAGCTTATCAGTTTGGGTTCAAAATTATGGAAAACATTAGCTCAATCCATGGAAACAAGCAAATTTTGAATAAAGAGACTTGGATTACCCAAATATTAGGAAATAATAGGCAATCAAACCATCTACATAATATCCATAATCCAATTTATGAAAGAGCTATTGACAATACCAAGCTTCATTAGATTTTAGATTGGAGATCAAAATAATTCATACCCTCCCTATCTCTACCTATCTAGAAGCTAGAAAATATGCATTAAATAATGAAAGGCTAAAACAATTTGCACACCAACTGTGTGATAAAATTTCTTAGAGACCCAGAAATTATCCATGTTTTCGACATATATGTCGGCATTTTGCTCGACATTAAATATGTCGAGGTGTATGTCGACATTTTTCTTGACATATTTTTCAACATATATGTCCACATATATGTCTACATATGTGTCAACATATTTGTCCACATTAAAATGTGGACATATATGCCGACATATATGTGGAATAAAATGTAGACATATATGTTGAAAATATGTCGAGAAAAATGTTGACATACACCTCGACATATTTAATGTTGAGCAAAATGTCGACATATATGTCGAAAACATGGATAATTTCTGGGTCTCTGAGAAATTTTATCACACAGTTGGTGTGCGAATTATTTTAGCCTTTCATTATTTCATACATATTTTATAGCTTCTAGATAGGTAGAGATAGTTAGGAAGGGTATGAATTATTTTGATCTCCAATCTAAAATCTAATGAAGTTTGGTATTGTCAATAGCTCTTTCGTAAATTGGATTATGGATATTATGTGGACGGTTTGATTGCCTGTTATTTCCTAATATTTGGGTAATCCAAGTCTCTTTATTCAAAATTTGCTTGTTTTCCATGGATTGAGCTGATGTTTTCCATAATTTCCAACCCAAACTAATAAGCTACCATCATCCACAGCTCCAACTCAGACTATGGCTTCTTGCCGAAAGAAAAAAAAATGAAAGTGCAACGTTTTTGAGAAGATGTGAAGGATCATATTGATGAGTTCATTCATGCTTCTATGGAAGAGCACAAGACTTACTTTTAGGAGTGCTATATTTACACATACAGAGGTATTTAGGTCCTTTAGCGTTCAAAAGTGCTATTTGTGCAAGGATTATGGTAGATGTGCTATATTTGCAAATGGCTTTGCAAAAAGTGCTATTTTTGCAAATTTCCCCGCTATAAATTGTGCTCCATTCAAATGTATTCAATTTCACGGTCATGACATTCAGGGTGTGATTAGTTCAAGGGTTTAGGGAGAAAGGAATGGGAAAGGAATAATAACTAGTGGTTGGTAAACAACTTTCATTATATGAACATTTTTACGTATCCCACTATTTGGAAATCCACCATACCCCTACATTTTGGAAGATATGAAAGTGATTAACCAACAATTTTTTTTTATTATTCATTTGTAACAAATAAATTAATTAACATTAAATTAATTAATAATGAATGAACTGAATATTATAATTAATAATTCATTAAAGTAATTAATTAATTAATATTAATTAATTTATAATTATTTAATTAAGATTAATTTAATAAATAATGAGTTTAATTAATAATTAATTAATTTAATATCATAATAATAAATTAATTCTAATGAATTAATAATTATTATTACAATTAATGTATAATTAATATAAAATAATTTATAATTAACTTATTATTATTATTATTAGTAAATATCATAATTAATTTGTAATACATTTGGAATTTTAAATTTCAAATAAAAAGTTAATTAAATTTTCATTTCTAAAAATTTAGAAAACCAACTATCATCATTGGTAATCATAATCGTTCCACATCGCTAACCAAGCAACACAATGGTAATGAAAAAGTCTATTATCATTTCCCACTATTATCATTATCATTATTTTTCCCATTCCCATAAATGAACCAGGCGTACCTTCAAAATTTCCAAAGCAAAACACTACTCAATTTCTAACCACATTTGATAACCATCATTAAATTCCCCACAATGTAGCTAAAGTGGCATTATAAATTGAAATTATATGTAGGAAGAATCAATCAATGCACAATCCAAATTCAATCAATACAAACAATTGCATTTCGACAGACAACATAATTAACCACAATCTAATAACCAAAACAAAAAAAATTCTCAAACATAATTTACATTATCGAATCAACTTCCATAAAACAAACAACTGCATTTCGACAGACAACATAATTAACCACAATCTAATAACCAAAACAAAAAAAAAATCTCAAACATAATCTACATTATTGAATCAACTTTCATAAAAAAATCAGATGATATTCAAAGCAAATGAAAATTCAAATTCTAATAAAATTTGATAACTCACATTAATTCCAAATATAAGTTCAATTTGGTAGACCAAAATTCAATCAATACAAAATTTTCATTTCCACATACAATAAAATTTGTGCTCGATGTAATTACATAATTAATATATGTAAAATTTTAACTATATATTCACATACTACTTTTTTTTTTGGTAAAGGTAAATATTATATTATATACCAAGTCAGAATTTTACATCCAAAAGAGGACCGAACACTACAAAAACTTTCACTTGTGGTAACACCAAATACATGTCACAACAAGTGCAAGCGTGTCATGGTATTAACAGCGGAGCATAGGCTCACAAGAACGCAAGCAAAAGTTTGCCAAACAAAACCAGCCGCTACCAAAACAAGTTGGCTATATCTAAGGATACAAGCTTATAGTACACCCCTTAAACTAAGAAAATAGAAGGGTCAATATCCTAGCAAGCTTACATCCCTATATTCAGAAGGGTATCTTCAACGTGCTTACAAGTGAGAGCTTTGTCTCTGACTACCTTTTAAAGTTGTAGCTCGATAGTCGGCATATAGAAGGGCTTGTTGCAAAATATAATGTGATTCATTTCCGCAAAAATTCGAAGAAATAATCATTTTAAAGTATTTTTTTAATGTAAAAATCATTTTCTAATATAAAAAAAATATTTTTGCCGTCTAATCTTAATTAGAGCTACCGAGCCTAATTACCCTAAATCGTCCATGTCACAGTAACTGTACCAGGGAAAAAAGTCAAAAACTAAAAACAAAAAAAATCAACTATTATTCCAGAATTTGATTATTTAGGTTGATGGCGGATATAATGAGTCAAGAGGGCTCAGACAAGCATTGAAGCATTGACATTGATTCTCTGTACTTGCTCAATTCTTTCGTCTTTATATCTCCAAGAGTTAACCACCCAGTATCGTAGGGTGCATAAAAATTATAGCCGTTGTCTGATTTGGATCAGGGGATAAACCAGCATGTCTGATACGTTGCCGTATTCCATGAGAGATGTACACTACGATAACGCCAAGTTCCGCCATCGATCCTTTTTCAAGGTTCTTCCATTGTATCACAGACTGAAAAATCGGGGAAAAAAATAAGACCCTTAATTATTTCTAATATTCTGATTGATTGCTTACGAATGCACTATAAATTATGTTGATTTTTCTATGATATGCTTGGTATGTGATTTTTTTTTTTCACTTTCTGGAAATAATTGACTGCCGCTGATTTTTTTTTTTTTTTGGTAATCTTGTTATATCTTAAATATTTGAGATTTGTTTTTGATTTTGATTTTGATTTTGATTATGATTATGATTATTATGATTCATAAAGCACCTGCTAGGGGCAAATCTGTAAGTAGGTAAAAAGAACTTGATTTTGGTAATAAAAGTGGCATGTTAGTTTTGAAATTTACATTGAGTCGTATATACTCATCATATATGTATGTATGTATAAAGTACTTCCTTGTTCTTGGAAAATATTGGAATTTTATAAATGTCCTAGCTACCCGAGGTTGTGCAGTAAAATGTAATTTAGACATTCTTCTCTTAAATCAGCATTCTGACAAACTTTTACTGCCACTTTTTTGCAGACATTTATTCAGTCATTTCTTTTAAGTAATATGAAGCGTGATTGTACAAAATTCAGTGCAGGGAAGTTCCTTGTGTTGCTAATGGTTGTTGGATTAACGTATCTAGTACTGACACATACAAGTGTTCCACATTCTGTTTCTGATGATATATCGACACATAGTAGGTCCATGGAAGGAAGCACCTTCCGAAGATTTTGGAGAAAACCACCAAGGCTTCCACCTCGTTTATCACCAGATGAAATGAGTAGTAAGAATACATCTGATCAGAAGTCTCAGAATGTGAAAACAGAACATATGTGGATGGCTAGGCAACTAAAGGTTAAAGAAGCATTTTACATGCATGGTCTGGCTACAAAACTTATGCAATGGGTTATGATGAGCTTATGCCTCTGAGCCGCAGAGGAATTGATGGTTTAGGTGGTCTGGGGCCACGGTTGTTGATGCTTTAGACACAGCCATGATAATGGGAGTTGATGAAGTTGTAACTGAAGCAGGTTCATGGATTGAAAAGCATCTTCCAGAGAGGATCAGTGGAAAAGGTCAAGTTAACTTGTTTGAAACTACCATTCGTATTTTAGGTGGCCTTTTGAGTGCCTATCATTTAAGTGGTGGACAAGGGGGGAGTTCCTTAAACAAGGGACCTAAACCAGATGTCTATCTAGAAAATGCTAGAAATTTAGCAGATCGCCTACTTGTTGCATTCACATCAAGTCCATCTGATATACCCTTCAGTGATGTTGTTCTTCATGAACGCTCTGCTCACCCAGCTCCGGATGGCATGAGCAGCACCGCAGAAGTTTCAACATTACAGTTGGAATTCAATTATCTTAGTTATCTAACTGGTGACCCAAAATACAGCATTGAATCAATGAAGGTTATCAAACATCTGAAAACTCTCTCAAAGGTGGAGGGACTGGTTCCTATATATATAAGGTATGGACCCACATTACACTTCTTTTGCTTACAATTGTTTTGCGACTCTCTTGTTAGTTTTTCTTTCCGTTTTTCTTCCTCAATGATGCTAAGCTGTCTTGGATGGGTTTTCATTTTACCCTTGAACAATTTCATTAACTGGTACTAGTAGTGATAATTTGGTGGGTGCCAAAATGTTCTTTGATCATACTTGGGTGATTAATACCATCCAAACTAGAAGAAAATTCTTTGATGTTCAATCCAACAAAGGATGCATTTGAGGCAAATGAGATTGCTAAGTTAGGCAAGGTGTATACTTAGCATTGGAGAATATTTTCGAGAAAAAGAGGGAAATTTACAAAGTGCTGGTGAACTTGGATAAAATAAAGAAATACAAGGCATTTGAGAACTCTTTTTTGTTTTTCATTCATGTGGTAGGTTATTAAACTGGTGGGTCTAAAAGGGGAGAATTTTCCCTACCTTTTCTTCTCTCCGTGTTGTGCTTTCTAGACCCCTAGTCTCCTTCCTTACACCGCATGTGCATCATTCGTCTTGAAAACTAATGCGACTTTTTCTTGTCTTTACTACCTTCAAATTAAAGGATCATAGGTCGTAGTATAGAGCTAGTCCAGAATCGTCCCACAGGAAGGATGTCAAGTACCAAATGGAAAAGAACTTTCGAACTATTTGGATATCTCTTAAAATTTGTTTAGGGATGAAAACAAAACAGAATATTTAGCAAAATATGGAAAATTCAAATGATTAAAGACCTCTAGGAACTTGGATTTCACCAAATGAAGACTCAATGAATTCAATCTACACTAGTTTGGTTTCTTTTGACTTTCACTTCTCTCACAACCATTCACTCAACTAAGAGTACCCTCTCTCAAGGCGTATCCCTCTTATTCATGCAATTTTGTGATCACTTTCATGTATACAAAATTTAACACAAATACATTAAGCACTCAAGAATTTAAGGTTGCTATTTTGTGTTCTACTCTCGTAGCTTCACATTCATAGTCAAAGTTCCTACCAACTAATGTTGAATTTCAACTCTCGTTCCATCATCTAACACCTTAAATCATGCAAGAATTGATCAAGTTCTTACAAGCCATGTAAAACAAGAACAATGGATTTTGAAAAGTGAAAAAGAACCAAATAGTTTTGATTAAATTAAAGAAAACTTCAAAGGTTACATCCTAGTTCCTAGAGTTGAAGAACTCTAGCTAGACATAATGCTTAAACAAAGAATTTCAGTAAAATTAAACATTCTACAAAGTGAACTACGAAAAAGATGACCGAAAGAAACAAATGCTAAAATCTACTCTAATGCTGAAAAACTACTCTAATGATGAAAAACTACTCTCTAATGTTTTGCTTCCAAAGCTCTCAAGAATTTATAGACTTTTTGTGCCTTGCTTTGCTCCAAGATTTGCTCCAAGCGTTCTCCAAGATTTGCTTCAAGATTTGCTCCCTTTATCTTCTAGTTGGAAGATTAAATCCAGCTATAAGATTTAGTTCAAATCTTATCTCTTTCTTTGATGGTTTCAACGGTTTCAGTTTTGACCAAGTCTTCTTAAATATTTAGTTTAGCCATGCTATGTCTTGTAATTTCAAACCGTGGCATAATCTTGTAAGAATTTGAATAACAACAAAACTCAAACGGTAGCAACCTGCAACAACCAAATCTTATCTTTTTAGTAAATCTTGCAAAAATCTTCCTAATCGGTTATCTTTACTAACAAATTATTTTACCACTAACAATCCTATAAAACACAAAAACGACCACAACTTAATAATAAAATTTACTAATTAAACTTAAAATCTCTAAGTTTTAAGGATAAATCATCATCATCATCATCATCATCATCATCACCTTTATCCCAAACTAATTGGGGTCGGCGGTCGATGAACCCAAAGACATAAATCCATAAAAATAAAGAAAATACAATAAAGTAAATAGATATATAAATAGATAAAGAAATAAATAGAAATGTTAAAACTATAAAGGGCAGTCGGGACCACTAGAGTTTTGCTCTTCCACTACACTAATAGTTTTCCTTCATTTTGTTTTACTACAAACTAACCGCCAATCTATTTCCAACTCCATTAAATCTTGTTTTACTACTTTTCCCCATATAACTTTCGGCCGACCTCGCCCTTTCTTCCCATCATACTCCTTATAACAAACTTCTGTTCTTACCGGTGCATCTATGTTCTCTCATCTTTTTTGCCACCGGTGCTACTCCAACTCTTCGTCGAATATCCTCGTTTCTCATCTTATCCATTATTGTCTTACCACTCATCTACCCTAACATCCTCATTTCTGCTACTCCCAACTTGTGCTCATGTTGTCTCTTTGCTGGCCAACATTCATCTCCATATAGCATTGCCGGTCTTATAATTGTTCTATAAAATTTTTCTTTTAATCTAATCGAGATTTTACGGTCACACAAAAACCCTGTTGCACTTCGCCATTTCATCCAACCTGCTCTAATTCTATGGTTTACATCTTCATCAATCTCTCTTCCTTTTTGCAATATTGATCCCAAATATCTAAAAACATCTTTCTTGGGTACCTCCTATCCGAGCATGCTCACGGAATCTTCTTCCTCACGTCTTGCCGTGTTGAATTCGCACTTCATATATTCAGTCTTATTTCGACTTAACGTCAATCCTTTTGACTCTAACGTGTTTCTCCATATTTCTAATTTAGCTTCTACCCCCGCCTTTGTCTCATCAATAAGCACAATATCATCTGCGAATAACATACACCATGGCACCTCATCTTGGATATCCTTTGTCAACTCATCCATAACTAGGGCAAAAAGGTAAGGACTCAGAGCAGATCCTTGGTGTAAGCCTACTGTGATTGGAAAATAGCTTGATCTTCCATTACAAGCTTTCACTCACGTAGTAATACCATCATACGTATCTTTGATAACCTCTACATACTTTGAAGGGACTTTCTTCTTCTCAAGTACCTACCATAGAACCTCTTTTGGGACCCTATCATACGCCTTCTCAAGATCAACAAATACCATATGTAGATCTTTTTTCTTTTCTCGATATTTCTCCATCAGCTGTCGTATCAAGAAAATAGCCTCCATGGTAAATCTTCCCGGCATAAATCCAAATTGATTTACGGAGAACTTAGTCTCTATTCTCAAACGATGCTCAATAACTCTCTCCCACAGTTTCATTGTATGGCTCATAAGCTTAATGCCTATATAATTGGCACAATTCTGGATATTCCCCTTATTCTTATAGATAGGCACAAGCATACTCTCCCTCCATCCCTCGGGCATCTTATTTGTTTGGAAAATCCTATTAAAAAGGTTAGTCAACCAACGTATTGCTACATCCCCTAAGCGTCGCCACACTTCACTAGGGATCCCATCTGGCCCCAAAGCTCTACCCGTCTTCATCCTCTTTAATGGCTTCTTAACTTCATACTCTCTAATTCTACGTACAAACCTTCTGTTTGAGTCATCATAAACATCTTCCAACTCTATCTCACTTCCATCGCTTCCCTCATTAAATAGTTTGCTAAAATAGCTTATCCACCTTTTCTCAACGTATGTTTCTCTTACTAAAAGTTTTTGGTTTTCATCTTTTATGCATCTAACCTGCGTCAAGTCTTTACTTTTCCTATCTCTTATCTTTGCAAGCCTATAGATACCTTTTTCTCCTTCCTTGATCCCCAATTATTTGTACATCTCTGAAAAGACCTTACCTCTAGCCTCTCGCACAACTTTCTTAGCATTTGTTCTCGCTAGTCTAAACTTTTGCAGATTCTCATCACTATGACATTTATATAAATGCCTGGAACACTCTTTTCTATGCTTAATTGCCTCTTGTACCTCTTCATTCCACCACCAAGTTTCCTTTGTTGTTCGTTCCCTCTACTTTCCCCTAAGGTGCTCCTTGCCACTCTCTGAATGCAATCAGCCATCTCATTCCACATCACATTTACATCACCCTCCAGTAGCCACGGTCCTTCTTGCAGTAATCTTTCCTTCAAAGCTATTTGTTTTTCCTCTTTTAGTTTCCACCATCTTATTCTTGGGTTCTAAAAAACTTTCTGCAGTTTGCGTACTATTTTATACCGAACCTCTAGGACCATCAACTTATGTTGCGTAATTACACATTCTCCGGGGTATACACTACAATCTACATATGAGGTCCTATCATCCCTTTTAGCAAGAAAAAAGTCAATTTGGCTACAATTTGGGCCACTACGAAAAGTGATTTGATGTGACTCTCTTTTCCTAAAGTAGGTATTTGTCACCATTAAGTCATAGGCTAGAGCTACATTCAAAATATTCTCACCCGCCTCATTTCTAGTCCCGTAACCAAAACCTCCATGAACTCTATCAAAACCTTCACTATTTTGCCCAACATGTTCATTTAAGTCCCCTCCTACAAATACTTTCTCCTCGCGCGGTATCCCTCTTAGAATCTCCTCCAAGTCTTCCCAAAATTTATCCTCATTTGTAACTCGTAATCCAACTTGAGGGGCATACACACTAAGGATATTCAAAATCAACTCTCCTACTACTAGCTTAACCAAAATAATTCTATCTCCCAACCTCTTAACATCTATCACTTTATCTTTGTAACATTTATCTATCATAATCCCAACTCCATTGACACTCTTCTTTGTGCCAGTGTACCACAACTTGAATCCGGTACTTTCTACTTCCTTAGCCTTTTCTCCAACCCATTTAGTCTCTTGCAGGCAAGCACTATTGATTTTCTTTCGAACTAAAGTATCTGCTAACTCTTTCAACTTACTCGTTAAAGTTCCTGTGTTCTAACTCCCTAGTTGAATCCTTACCCCCTGGGTCTTGTTTTCCCCCCACACTCGCCCTTGCTCATTTTTCACCACACCCGGGCACCGATGTGGTGCATCACTTCGGGAATGATGGCCCCAGGCTAGCTTCCTTACCCCTCACACCCGCCTAACTTGGTGCAAGGACCTTTGCTCATTTTTTGCTACATCTGGGCACCGATGCAACGCGTCGCTAAGAAGGGTACGCTCCAACGAAATATCCTTTGGGTTCATCTCATAAAAGATAGCTAGTTTTTTTTATAGCCGGCTCGCAATGCCTGACGCAACCCTCTTCACTTTATCCTGGCTTGGGACAGGCTATGCAAACATGCCTAAGCGTAGTTTGCATAGGCAGAGTTAAGTTTTAAGGATAAATATTAATAAAAAATATCAACCTATCAAAAACTCGACGTGGAACTTGGTGGGAATCTTAGTGATTCCCCCCTTGCAAAACCATCAACAAGGGTTGGTTTTTCTTTCAGCCTTTTAAAGAGTTGATGCTTGCATTGGTGTTACTTTGATTTCCCTTTGAGGAAAAGAAGTTACTGACATAATTGATGGGAAAAATCAAAAGCTCTCTCTATCCTCTCTCATATAGGTTGAATGGCTTTTGTCATTCCCATATTCCATGAGTAGTGAAATAGATAAGCATTTTAGGAATATAAATTGTTTTTTTTTTTTGCTGTGGTATACGAGAATGCTGTAATTGAGGTTTACTTAATGTAGGGGTAAAATACATCCATGGCCACTAAACTGTTTTGATAATATATTTTTGGCCACTCAACTATTTTTTGTCAGAAGGGGGGCGTTGGTGCAGTAAAAGCTGTTTCCATGTGACAGTGAGGTCATAGGTTCGAATCATGGAAACAGCTTCTTACAGAAATATAAGGTAAGGCTACATACATTAGGTCTTCATGGTCCAATCCTTCTTTGGATCCTATACATGCGGGAGCTTTTATGCATCAGGCTGCTTGTTTTGAACTATTTTTGTCAACTTTTGTTCACTAAACCTTTTAAAATGGTTGCTTTTACCCACTTCATCTGCTTTTGTCATTAATTTTGACAGAATAAACCCATAACCAATTCTCATGACTCAAACTAGAGGTAAAAGTGTCTATACAATTCGTCTTTCAACTTGTGAATTGTCAATTTGTATTTAGACATTTTCTTGATTGTACTTGTGTGTTAATGGTAAGCCCACACCCATTTATTAACAGAAGAATAAAATGCACTTAACGTGTCTTTGAATTATGGATACTTTTAGCTCTGTTTTGTATCACAAGAATCACTAGTGGAGCTTATCCCATCAACACTGATGGAAAAAATCAGAGTGGCTAGATGTAACCCTACTTTAAAGACGTGAGGCAGGCAAAAGTTCCTAAAAAATAATTAAGTGGCCAAATGTATACAATTTGAAGAGTTTATAGTTTAGTGGTAGTAAAGGTGTTTTGCCCTTGTGGGTAAAACTGTAAAGCTGTGCAAGGACATTGTTTGAACCCTCATATCTCAACTCTTCTTTAATATGAAATTTGCTCCAATATTACAACATACCAATAACTTCGTTTCCACTAATATCATTGGGGTTAGGCACTAGTTGGCTAGACGCAGAGAAAATTGCCTGTATATTAAGTGTAATTATTAGCAAGTAAAATTTAGCAAATACAAAAGAGATGATGATCTGTCGTTCAACTTCCTGTAGCAAAGTCAACAACCTAAGAATTCAACATATAATTATTTTTTATTGAAAGCAACACCGAAACTATACCAAGAGTAGCACCTGAGATAGAGTATTTTTGTGCACCATGTGAATGGGATCCAATTAATGCATGCACTTGTCTCTGGTTGTTAACATATTAGCCTGAAAAAGTACTCTAGTCTTTGGGCCTTGTTATCATTTTACTTGTGTGCATATGCATAACCTTCAGTTTTAAGGAGAGTTCCCCTACACAGCACAGAGACCATATTCAATGCAAATCTTAGTTTTCTTGGGCCAAAGATTGGTTTTAGAATTGAACAGCTTATATGTTATATATATTTAATAACATGTCATCATTTAAAAGTAATAGTGGGATTATATGCCATAATTCGTTTTTCCAGTAGTATTGCCTTGTACTTGAGGTTTAGGATGCAAATTGATAATAGGATTGCTTTTGCAGGAGGAAATTGATTTGTTTTGCTGGTTACTTGTGTGGCATCGTTTGTTTTATAAAGTTATAAATGTGCATTTCAACATTAAGACTTTGTCACCCTGACTGTATGGCACTACAAGTAGAAGACCAACAATATTAGATCTCTTTCAGTCCTAACTTTGAGATGCTATTACAGGCATACGGGTATGGTTTGGCATCTGCTAGAACTAATGAATGCTTATCCTAGACATAGAGCAGAATGAGACAAAATTTACTAGGTTCAGTACTTCCTCATGTGCTCTGCACTCCACTGTCCAACAGCTGCTTTCAATTCTAGCTATCTTCTCTGGCTGTGCAAAAGGCATTGACTTTGCACCTACCATTCCTACTGATCTTTTTCCAACAGATAGATAAGAAAAAACCTGTTTGCTAGAATTTGAATCAGATACAGTATTCATTTAGTGATCTTTCCTATAGCACAACTCAACTGTAGAGATAGATTTGTCGGGTTTTGGGCTTTCTGGCTAAAATACTCTAATATGCATCATTCTCCAATCTAATTCTATATACTTTCTCTATATGTGTCTGTGCCTCTTAATTTATTGGTTTGTCATACTTTCCTTGTGTTTAGCATCCATTAACTTAACCGACATTCTGTTCTGGGACACCTAGGCTTTTTCTATTTCCTGTTATTTCATTTTAGCTGTTAATCTAGCTTAGGTCTCAGACTAGGATGGCGAATTCATGTTTTCATGCATGTGAATAGACTGAGAAGAGAATTTGAAAAATGCCAGTGAAGCATGATTTTTTAATTTAGATTTGGTTTTCTTTGCTATTTATTTGTTTCTTCCTCTCCTGACTGCAGCCCTCATTCAGGTGAATTTAGTGGAGAGAACATTAGACTTGGATCTCGGGGTGACAGCTACTACGAGTACCTTATTAAAGTATGGCTTCAGCAAGGTAGAAATTCGACATACATGTATGACATGTATGCGGAGGCTATGAAAGGTGTCAGGCACCGTCTTGTCCAGAAGTCTGTTCCAAATGGTTTAGTCTTTGTAGGAGAATTGCCTTATGGGTCTCGAGGTTCTTTCAGTCCAAAAATGGATCACCTGGTATGTGAGATTTCACTTTGCTAATACAACCTGATCCGTGGAAAAAAGGAAAAACTTGAACTGGAGCATACACTGCTAATTGCAACTTACTTTAGCATTTTTATTGTCAATATGAAGTTTCCTGACTGTGCCAATCAGTGTCTTTTCTTACTATTTTCCTGATTTGTGTTTTCACTTATTTCAATTTGAAGTTTAACTTAAATTTAATTGCAATGTGGTTTGTGGTACGAACATTTTATCTCAGCTCCTAAATTGAGGAAGTGATTATTTGCCACAGAATTCCCCCTATTAACGAAGATTTACAAAGATGGAAGAACTGAACAACACATTTTCCTTTCATATTATTGTGGACATTGCCAAAAGTATAACCTCTAGTTTTTTGAGATAAATTTATACATTTATGCTGACATAGGCATGTATGTACCTATTTATGTGTATGTACCAATAAAATGATTAAGAACAAGAGAAAGGAACAAGTCTTTT
The DNA here is from genome assembly GCA_020080225.1 of Gynochthodes officinalis. NCBI lineage: Eukaryota > Viridiplantae > Streptophyta > Magnoliopsida > Gentianales > Rubiaceae > Gynochthodes > Gynochthodes officinalis. The sequence continues at coordinate 34,010,172 of CM034617.1, forward strand.
TTCTGCAGTATTACTGTCCTTAATTCTTGACAGCAATGTTACTTGCCTAGGTGTGTTTCCTCCCTGGTGCCCTTGCACTTGGTGCCACAAAGGGGATCACAAAGGAGAAGGCTATGAAAGAGAGCATCCTCACTTTTGAAGATCTAGAAAATTTGAAGCTTGCAGAAGATCTTGCGAAGACGTGTGTAGAAATGTATTCTGTAACATTGACTGGTCTTGCCCCTGAAATTGTTTATTTCAATATGGAGGTATGTCAATCAGTCAATCAGTCAATCACTTTGCTATTATTCTTTGGTGAGGTGTGGAGAACTGGTTGTGGGCTGGGTGTGTTGGTTAGGAAGAAAATTCTGAAAGCTGATAGAAAACTATGTTAAGTTTTGGTGTCAAACCTTTTTAAGAAAGTGTAAGAAATAAGAATAGTAATACTGCCATTTGGAAAATGACCTCGTCTAGATAAATTTTAGGGTTTGTTTGGAGTGTGATGTATTTGGAAAAGTTGTATTGGAATGTGTGAAAATTTTGGTGGTATTTTTGGATAGAAAAAGTATTTTGGAGGGAAAAATAAGAGGGAAAATTTTTTAAAATTATGTGAGAGGAATTTGAGTGGGAAAATTTTAATTTTAATTTTTGAAATAAAAATGTGTTTGGATAGTTTGTTTTTGTTTGAAAATTTACTTATTTGCAAATAAAAATAGGCTGTCCAAACAGACCCTTAATGTTGACTATTTATCAGATTTGTATGAATAAAAATATACACCAACTCTATTCCCTTTAAAGAAAGAAGAATACATAAAGGACATAGAATTCTGGTTCTTCTTTCTTCCTCTTACAATAAATCTAGAGTCCAGTAATCCCCAAGCACCTCTTACTCCTTCCCGAAACCCAGCAACAAGGAATGAAGGAAAGAAAAATGAAATAAAATAAAGACAAAGCCACCAAAAAAGCGCCAACTTTTCTGTCTTGTTCTACCTATTACTTTCTTAAGATAACTCTACAGGCCTTAACCTTGTATGATCCATTTTCACTAGATGATTCAAATTGAAGCAATTGGATTGTCATATAAAAACTTTTAGGAAACTTACAGTTATGATTCAGTTAAATAAATATTTTGTGCCAAACTAAAGAGATGATCTTCAAGTTCTGTTGCTTTGTCATGGGATGGCGTTTATATGGGTTTGGAAATTATGGACGTTTATATCTCACTTCCTAGTTTACAGTTATAGATGGAAGGAAAACCAAGTTCCAGAAAACTAATTTTCGACCCTTAAAAAATTGAAAACTTTTCAAAACAGGTTGTTTCATGAATTAAATAGCTGCCCACACACAGTTTGAAAAAATGTACTGCACCCTTATATGACTCTGCATTTCAGCCATGCAGAACAGTCCCGTACCCGTCTGTTCAGTTGAGGGGCTTCCTCTCCTTCTTTACAGTGTCTGCTATTTTCTATTATGTTTTAGTCCCTCAATTACTGCTAGTTTTTCATGGTAGTAGTCATAATTTTAATACATTTTCGGTGTTTAATTTGTACAACCAGGGGAACTATGATGGTGGTCCTGATAGAGGGAACAAGGGTTCGGAATATGTAAATGATATTATAATAAAACCAGCTGATAGACACAATCTTTTGCGTCCTGAAACAGTTGAATCATTGTTCATCCTATATCGTATCACAGAAGATCCTAAGTAAGTGTTGATTCTTCATTGTATTCTCTATTAATAATTTACCTCATGTAGGTTTTTTACTTGTTTGAAATTTACTGGGCTATACTTTCTACCTCTTTAGATACCGTGAGTGGGGTTGGCAGATTTTTGAGGCATTCGAAAAGCATACAAAGGTTGATTCTGGAGGTTACAGTTCTCTGGATGATGTTACTGTGCTTCCATCCCAAAGAAGAGACAAGATGGAGACCTTTTTCCTGGGTGAAACACTAAAATATTTATATTTGTTATTTGGAGACAGTAGCATTCTTCCTTTGGATGCATTTGTATTTAACACTGAAGCTCATCCTTTTCCCATTATTGGCAATACTGTGAAGCAATAATGCTTTGGCTGCCATGAGTCTAATAGAGAAATCACGCTTGTGCTCAGATTGATCTACAGAATTTCAATGGAGAGACATCCGCATATCAATCTTAAAGAAATTCAGCTGTGAGACAAAACTGTTGCTTGGTGAATAGCTGCTTCTGTATCCTTTTTAAAGCCTCAAGCTTTTACGGCTTTTCAGATCTGTGCATTTTGCAAGTAATGATAAGTGATATCAACTAAAGCAAAGAAATAGAGCAATTTTTTTTTTTGTAAAATAGGAACGTGAGCATGTTGTATTTTGAAGTTCCTATAGGATTAGTTCTTTGAGATAGTCAATTGGTTGATCATTCTGGCTTAAGTTATTGTCAAATTACATTACATTGATATACATTTTGTTACTTGCCCTTCAAAATATTAAGCTTAGGGTCAAATTTGTAAGATTACATTGATCCTCTTGACTGTAAGATTTCATCTGAATGTATGCTTTCGCATTTGTCTGGAATAAAAAACAAGTGGTCACCATCTCGGATGACATTGAATTCGTCTATCTCTGCACCTTCCGCATTTACAACTTTTGTGAAATTCTGACGTCTGAATTTTTCACCTGCAATTTCAGAGTTGAGGGTGTCAAATGACAACCAGATAAAATAAAGATAACATGCTTTCTATTGCCCATTCTAGCAAACTCACTGCTAAAGTTTGACATGGATGTTCGTGCCAACGTTACTAACAGATACATGGAAGGAAAAAGAACAAAATACAAAATATTATGAACATACAAAGGGGAACATCAAAATTCTATTATTATTCTTCTTATTATTATGCATTTATTTTCATATTAAGTTATTTTTACTTCATATTTCAGGTTTATTTCAAGTCTGGTTTGACTAATGTAAAGCTTACCTGCTATACGGTAAAGTTCTTCTAGTGAATCAGGTAGGAGTACGAGTTTCCCTATCTGCTTCTCTGATGTCTTGCCCTGTTGAAATTTCATGTAAATGGTGACTCTCTTCCTGGTTGATTCTGCATGATCTCTATTAGTGAGAAACTTAATACTGCTCGAGCTGATTTCTCTTGGAGTTCTCTGGCAAGATTTTTTGCACCGTGGGAGACCATTTTTGTTTGGTTTTAACGGACATTTTGCTTCTGCTTTTGTTGTATCTGGGACAAGAAATTCAATTCTGTGTTCATCAGGTTTACCTCGGTCTTTGTAAGATAATGACAAGTCGTGTGTGCTTTTGTTTGTTTGCTGTTCTGGTAGAGCTATGTGCGTCCACCCTCTCGCATCTTGGTTGTTCACACATGCCTCTCTTTCTAGAAAATATTTTACCATTTCATGGTGTCCCTCATGAACAGGAGCTTGGTTATCCTCATCAGTTGATTTCACTTCCCCATTGCAGATACTCCCGTCACAATAATGTCCTTGTTTCTCCACCATAGCTTCTGAACTAGGAATATTTACAGCCGCCACACGCAAGGTCTCTGTGGCTGCATAAGCATTGTTCTCATGTCCAGCCCGAGAATAGATTGCTTCATTTGGTCCTTCATGAAGCCAATCACTGGACACCAGACCTCGATCAATTTGCTGGCCCACATGGCTGAAGCTTCCAGATCCCTCGAGTTTCTATTTTAGAATTCATGGATATTATCCCCGTTAGGATTGAGTTCTCAATTATGGTGGTAATATCTATATAAATGCATCTTGTTGCATCACCTGGAAAAGATTGTTCATTATTATTTGTTCATCTTCTTCATGTGTCTGGAGAATATTCATCAAGGAAGTCTTGTTCAACCGTAATAGTTGGGAAATCTCACTAGTTCGAACAGTGAATTGCTGAGGCCTTCCACAGAGAACACCTATGTCTCCAAACATTTCCCCTGTGAGAGCCTTTCCTATAACCTTTATTTGAGACAGGTTCCAAGTTAATACGTTTCCTGCAAGGCATTAAAGATGGATATACTTCTAGAAATTATACCTGATCGTGACCATCAACATTGGCTATCAAATCCTGCAAGTACGAAGACCAAAAATATAAGAATATTAGATATAGAATAATTGTCTATGCTTATCAAAGATAGCTGCAGCACCACATACCACTGCACCAGAGACCAATATGTACAATTCCGTTGGGGTCTCATTTTGTAGAATTACATCTTCCTTAGGAGGAAAGAATTCGGCTTCCATTTGAGGAACCTTTGAAACAGAAGAATAAATCATGTCGTTACCCCAACTTTTTGTGCCAAAGAAGACGTAAGGCATATAAATTGTACTATTTGTTGCTGGTTATTTATCTCTTTGATTCACTTGTAAAAGATGAACAGGCTTACAAGGACAATAAAGAAAAAGTGCAGAAGAAGGAATGAAAAGTACCAATTGAAAGAAGAAGTCACACGAAACACCCTGAAAAAGATGGACATTTTGTACTATAGGGAAAAACAAGTAGTTAGCAATGCTTGAACGGATGGCTTTGGGCAGAACGTTCAAGGTTTCTTGCTGCTTCATTCCTTCTGTTTTGAACTTGAGGCATATGTGGGATAATATTTGGTCCTGTATACGCGGGGGTAACTGATTTCTTTTTGCAAACTCTGAAGCAGCACGAACTGTATCCCTCTACAGCATCAAAGCCAAGTTTATCAACGTAGCTTTCAGGTGCTTGTTTAAACATTAACAGATCTAAAGGGAGAGAGCATACAAAACTTCTGGTGCGGCTGGTCCAGTGAACTACAAGATTTGTCATGTTTCCTATGATGTAGGAAGTCAATCCCAAGTTGAATAGCATGTAGAAGATGTCAAAGAGCATCTCTCTTGGGTTCTCAGCATGCAAATCTCCATAACCAGTTGTAGTTAGCGTGACAATAGACCAATACAATGAAGTAACATATCTATCCCAAACACTAGCAGCTTTAAAATTTGGATAAAGTGCACCTATCCAAGTTTTCTTGGGATCTGGATATCTATCTGCAATCGTATAGTAAAAGCATCCAGCGCAATGCACTGCAAATAATGTCACCTGGAGGCATTAGACCAAAATGGACGTGAGCATTGCATACATATACTGGCAAGAATTCTCATGCTGGAATTTGGATTTATTTTCTTTATGGTTCAAAAGTATGTAACTCTGAACTACTTACTGATATGAGCTTTGTGCAACGAGTCCAGAAATAGTTAAACCGTATGTCCTTCTCCAGTCTGTTTGAAAGAAGCTATTGCTTGTAAGAATTTTGGTTTGTTTAACCTGTATGAACTCATTTCTGAGTGGTGAGAGAAGGGGTTAATTAGGATTTATGGACATGAACCTGGCAAACAGAGAGCTGACTCGCCGCAGACGCCAAAGTCTGAGCATGCTGAGAACTTTAAAACCAAGACTGCCACTGTGATCCGTGAAAATGATGCTGACGGACTGAAATGGCACTGTGGAGCAGACATCGAAAATGAACCAGGTCGAAAGATATCTGTTAAATGTCCAGATAGTATATAACAGCAGCATTAGGTGCTTACTATAAAGTAATGAGATACATTGTTCGTCAGATTAGTCGGAACAGAAATTTTGGTGCTTATGGCATGCTTACCTCATTGCTATGTTCTTGGGATTATCAACAAGCAGATAAGATTGGCTGTCAAGGTATGCTACAAAGAAGGTTAGAATGATATCAATGGCGAAGAAGGCATTGACTATGTTGTCAAAAATGGACAATGCATCTTGTTTATAAGTGACAAATGCAAACTCAAACGGCGAAATCCAGGCCGAGTAGATGACCAGGATAATTAGAAACATTTCCCAAGCCCTGCAATGAAAAATAAAGTTTATAAGTATCAGTGTTTGGTTACTTCACCATGCAGTAGCATTGGAGTAATACAGCAGTAGATCAGCTAACAACCTATAACGGGGATTGAATGGTGAAATTATGCCTTTTCGAAGCTTAGTTGCCTGGTTAATTCGGGCTCCAAGAGATGGAAGGAGATCAGTAGAGAAGAAGCCACTGTGGGTTTTCGCATTCAGTTGGTAATCATCGACACAAAATCGTTTAAGGAAATTTCTGGTGTACGAAAACGACATTCTGGTGAATGCAAGCCCCTCAAAAGACTTAGTCTAAAGTTTGAGTTTGTTGGTGTTCCCCAGTACTAAGGCCTTTGGGGAAATCAATTTATAATGGAGTTGTTGGCAGGTCGGACACGGGAAAGGGCGCCTTTTTCCTCTTGCTTTTGTATGATTCTCGTGATATGCTATTCAATGTATTTAGAAAGATTATGCATCTAGTTTGTGATTAAGAACGATGCAAAAAAGGAAAAAAAAAGGGTGAAAACGAAAATTTGCACATAATTCTGGATGCTGCTTGAACAAGAGGACTAGATAACTAGTGGAAAAACTACAAGTTTCGGCTGAAAATGAAAAACAAACGTGGGACGGCACTTGAAGTGGCGGACATGATCCTCTCTGAATGCAGATAGCAGAGATGTGCTCTAAAGATTGAAAGAAATAGGCAAAGGACATTTGATTGTACAGGTTTTGGTGTGGAGATTGGGATTGTAAGTAGTAATGGGAATGGTGGGATCTCCATCATCAATAAATGTGGGGGTTCGACTCACCTCCATATTGAACATTTCCAGGACAAATTTGAGGAAATTTTTAATTCTCTTCTCATTTCAGAGTCTTGAATGGACCAGGCAGTTTTAGTTGGATGAACTGGAAGGTTTGTTTTGTGGACGCCACATGGACCAATATTTGCAACTTTTGGACTCCAAGGGAAAGACAAATGGACAATTTTTTTCCTAGCGAAATCAATTAAAAATTCTGCTCATTTCTACTTTCAGAATTTGTTTTTCTAATTTGTGCTCTAGGCTGTTTGTTTATGCCATGCAATCAGAACCATGACTTTGAAATTATTCTCCTCCATACATATCCTTAGCGGGACTCCAATTCCCTTCAGACCACCGTCTCTTTTGCTTTTTCCCCATATATATCCGCAATTTTCTGATTTTTTTTGGGTTCATATTCCAGACTTAATTTGATGGCTTGCTTTTCTTTAGAACAGTCTCAATCCTATTTAGTCAATCCTTATCTGTTTTTTGACATCAGTGTTTTGATTGCTGTCCTGGTTTAATCATATCTTTGCTAGTCTGTTCACCGTTTTATTTTGCATTTTTTATTTTAAAAAAATTTATGCGTGTATGCTGTGGATGTGTACCTTGGTAGTGCTATTAGCATAAAAAAATTAATGAGAATTATCTTTTAGTTGTAGAAAGTGAATATATAAATGTGTTTATCTGTTATTTTGTACATGATAAATAGTTAATAGAATTACTAAAGGAAGTTAAGGCCTTAAAATCATGATTTATTTCGGGAGAGAAATTTATATGTCCAAAAGCCATTTGATATTTACAACTAATCAAGGACTTCCGACTAGTGGTTAAAGGGTCTGAATGATATTGATTTTTTGCCCCTCTCTTTCCTTTTTAAAAAATTGAAAAACCAACTTCCAAATGTTTTAGAGTCCAACAGGCTAGAAATTTCTTCTACTTTTAAGTTTTGCATTTGACTTGAGAAGACTAACCATTAATTTTCACAAAATTAATGTAATTCTCGATTTTTAGATTTAAAAAAAAAAAAAAAGACTTGAGGAAGACTAACCGATTAGAATTAGAAAATCAGCCGTTCATTTTCTCAATCCCATTATGGCGGTGCTGAAGTGATTAAAAAATCCCATGAGACAAAATTTGTATTTGTTTCTTTCTGAAGACAAGTCAAAGCCAACATAATGCGGAGACCCCACTATCGTGGCTTGAAGATTTCATCCGGCATAGAAGGGAAGATCTTTTCTGCCAACTGGCAGTCCCACTACAATAAATATAAATAGAACATGTGCCACAGTGCCAGTGCGTGTTGGCTTAATTCGTTGTTTATGCCTTGAGTTGGGTTTATAAAAAATTAATTTTTTTTATTTATAAAAATAAAATATTCAAATAATTTTTTATTTCAAAATTTAAAATTTAAATTCACTTCAAAATTTTTCTCACATTTTTTTAAAACAAAAATCTCGTCCAATCTACTTTTTATTACAAAAAATTACTACCAAAACTTTTACACATTTCAACACAAATTTCTCAAATACAACACAATCCAAATGGAGCCTTAGATTTGACCACTTTTGCAAATTATATTTCTATAATCTCATATCTTTTAATACCCTATGTATAAATATATGTATCTCATTTTTCCACAAGTAGAGTAAGATATTATTCACTGAAACTTCTCTTTTCACTCTAATTTTAGACTTTAGAATAGATTTTGAAATAATCACATAGGACCCATACTCTGTTTTGTAAATGATATCTATAAGATATCGACCCATTAAGTAAGCCCTAGGTCTAATTCAGAAAGAGTTTTATAAACAACTAAATATGCTCAACCTCAAACTTCTACTACAACTTGTTCGTATGATTTTAGGTATGATTTCAGATATCAGGTATAAATACTTCATGATGACACTAAGTAATAGGAGAAAACACTAACTTTCTTTTATGACTCAAAAACCTAATTTCGGATGTTATGTATAAATATTCATGATGACACTAGGTAATGGGAGAAAACACTAACTCTCTTACATTCTATTGCTTTTGCCTATCCAAAAATCTTGTAGCTGATTTAAGCACAAGAGTATGAGTATCTATCCCAAGAACTATTTTGAGATCAGTTTTGCAAGCTTCCTTTTGGTTGCAAAATCTGAGAGCAACTTATCTTAAATTAGAAAATCTGAAAACAATTTATCTTAAATTGAATAGTAAATATCTCCTTCATTAGTAAATAATGAGTTAAAAAATATCAAGGTTTTGACATTCATATCATAATTAGGTGACATCTCACAACTTCATCAATACCATATTAAGCTGTTGGTGTGTGATGGTGGTTAGTGAGAAGATATCTGAGTGAGAAATTATTGATTTTTGTTTTGTGAAATTTGGCTAAAGGTTATGGAATGGAAAGAGATTGAGATGATATTTATAACCTTATAAAGTATAATATTCTAATAATTTGATGAGTTTGGCGGAATATATACTACTGCCACACCGCTGTATGGCGCTATAGTGATTTTCATCAAAATGAAAAAACAAAAATTTCTATCTCAGTTGTAATTTCTTTTTCATCTTGTATTGGTGGTGGCGTGGCGTGTTAATAATCTTTGAACTTTTTCATAAATCGAAATGCACAATTGAAAAAATATGGTATTATCACATAATCTTGTACCCGGGAAGTTCATGAGTTGAAAATAAACCGATTTGAATAGCAAACTTCCAATATGGGATTATTTTTAATATCGATTATTTTGAATTGACTTTGGATATGGGATTATGTTTAATATCAAATTATTTTGAATTATTCTTTAAATCCAATTATTTTGGATTATTTTTACTTCATCACCATCCCGTTAATTAAGGTAGGGCCTTGTAGCCTTACCTTAGGTAGGGTCTCCTATAATAAGGGATAGAATGCACTGTAAAATATTTTGATACTTAAATGAGTGAGAATTTTATTTGTGAATGATAGCAACTTAAAAGAAAACATACTTGCCAAAAGCGTTATGATGCTCCTTTTTATATTACCCTGTTTGGGTTTGTATTGGACTAAGATTCCAATATTGAATACCAAAAGGAGTCTATTTCATTATTAAGCAAGTCATATATGATATGAATTCTAATTAATAGGGATGCATTTTATGCCAGACGCGGGAAGAATTTAATGGGGTTTTAGATTAGTGACAACGAGAGTAATAATAAAGGAAATTGATTTAAATTTACAAAATTCATTATTTGAATTGCTCCGATTTGATCCTAATTGTATGAACCTTGATCTGAAATTGATTTGTACATTTTGGATCATGTCAGATCATTTTATTGTTCGAATATAATCTTATTTTTTTCTACTTTAGTCTAAATAAAATCATAAATATATGTTTAAAACAGGTGTTTTTATCACTTTTAATTTCTTTGGTCATAAGATTAACTAACTTTAATAAAAAAAAAATTATTTGAATTACCAAAAACTATATGAATTCCCATTTTATATCAAATGTTAGCCATTTTTAGAAAAAAAAAAAGGTTGTATATTTTTTATTTTCATACAGATCAAGCCTAATTCTATCTAAAATGCAAAAATGATACGATCTAATATTATTTAATTCAATTTAATTTGAAATTTTGAATTGAAATAGATCTAATGATTAGGATTGATTTGGATTCACGTATTTGGATTACTAGTTTTAATATTTTGAAATAATCCGCAAAATGATCCCTCACATATTAGCGAATGAGCTTTTTAGTGTTTTATTTTTAAAACGAGAAAAAATAGTTATTACGTATTTCGCCATCTATTTATTTTGGTCATTCGTTACTATTTTGTTTATTTTTTCATCAAATGAGCCCAAAAATATTTATGAAATAGTGACGAAAAAATAAACAAAATAGTGACGGAAGACCAAAAGAGTATATTTATAAAATGTGAGAAACTATTTTTTTCTTATTTTAAAAGTAAAAAATTAAAAAGCTCATTTGTTAATATATGAAAAATTATTTTGAGAGTTATTTTTAATATTTTTAAAAAAGAAAATGTGATTTTGACAACAAAGTCACTAAATTTCACTTAATACCAAAGGTGTCTTTCCGCAACGGGGAATGATCGTATGATTACGTTCCATACGTTCAAATGTGGCCAAATTGAAAAGAGAAATGAAGGTGGTGATGGGTGTGTGGGTGGATGTTCGGGGGATAGGTGGTAAAGGTAGATAGCACCCAATTGTGGTTAGCCTATAAGGCTATAATAGCCCGAAAATGAGAGCAGCACATGTATCACGTGACGTGACATTGTGCAAGTTTAGGTGTCGATTTAGGAAAATCCTCTCCACTCGCTGGAGTATGTGTAAGTTTCCTTCTCTGAAATGATTATATCCTAAACTCTTGGGGCCACCTTCGGAAAGATGCACGAAGTTGCAATTTGGTAGGGTCTACCATGATTCCCGTGAGAAATCCCATTCTTTCGGAAAGTGGACGGCTCTAATTACCATCTGGATTGTCACATCTTGCTTTCCATAATTTTTTTGTGTTTTTTTATGGGATCTATGCTTACGATCACTTTATTTCAGATTTGATTTTAAATTCTTTACATTTTTTATCTGTTACAGCGACAAGATTCTTTTGTATTAATTATAAATTATTATTTATATTCTATTATTAAATAAGTACGAGACTAATACTCTTGACTATGTAAAACTTCCTCAAATCTCACTTAATGACGAGGTGCCCTCGAAACTTTGGTTGGACAAACCACTTCAGTCAATCCCGATAAGCATTGCTTTCCATAGTTTAAGTCCCAAATTTGTTGCCCCATTGTGACAGCCAAACAACCGACTTCTAATAGGAAGTTAGCCATCAACAATCAGTAAAAGGAAATAAAAAAAAATTCAAAATCAGTGCCATATTGTAGAGCCTTTGAGAAATTGTTGTTTTGAAATTAAATCTTACAACCATAATAAAAAAAATTAAAATATATGTCATATACATATTTGGTCAGGTAATTACGTCAATTGATGCCATACATATAAAAAATTCAAAAATTTTGCTGTAAATATGTTTGGTCAATTCTTCCTTCACATACTTTGACTAATGGATAAATCTACATTTTATAAAGTAAGAAGAAATTAAATAACAAAACAAAGAAAACAACCAAACAAGGAGCACAGGAAATCAAAGGACCGCGTGAGAGCATGAAAGGTCCAAAATTTTTCTAAATAAAGTAGTTATTTTGTTTGAGCGAGTTGTGGAGTATCGGAGGACAAAAAGAATACAACTTCCTCATAATAGCAGTACACGTCTTAATTATTCTTCAATAATTTTGGGTTCCGACTTATGCATGAACCGAAGACTTCAACTAGCAACATTTATAGAATTTTCCATAACAATACGTCCTTCGACAACTACAACATAATCCCTAACAAATATTGGGTTGATAATTACAGAATCTTCCCGTTTCGTGTAATTAAGCAGCCCTGAACTCGGCAAAAAAGGCAAAAGGACCCGTACAAAAAATATTTTTACTCACTTCCAAATCAAGACATGATTTAACAAATAAAGGAAACATTTCAACGTAGCAATTGCACAATATGGGATTACGCTATTTATAGAAATTTTTTTTCCAGTAAGTTGCCTAAAATCAAACGGGTTTGGGGAGGAGGCATTTAAATTTAATTTACTTTTGCTATTAATGTATTATGCTAAAAAACATAAGTCAGTCTCAATTTTTAATTTTTTTTGGGAGGCAGGACTAATTTGCTTTAGCCAATTGCTATAGAAAATTTGTTCGATTGCTGTTTTTCACTTGAGATAATTAAAGACAAATGGTAGTTGTATACGAGGAATAACTTTTTCTGAAATTTCTTAGACCCACACGTTCAGCTTCCGAGGACCTCAAAGAATAATCAAAGTGGAACTAATAAATGAGAAGGAAAAAAAAATTGTGATCAAATGCCTGTCCACGGACTATAGCGTGAGATAGTGTGGTCCTTTAAGAATGATGGTCCTCCTTGAAACTTCCCCAGATTTCTGGCATAGTTGTCCTTCACATGTTATAAGCATACTCCCTCCTTCTTAAGAAAGGAATCAATTTTCAAAATTTATTATTATCTTAAAAATATAATCATAATTAATATATATATATATATATAATATATTAAATATATTATACCTCGTAAATAAAAAAAATTATATTTAACTCAAATGAACTATTATTATGACATAAGGAGTAATACATTTGATTTCTTGGATTTCATTTCTCTATGTTTTTTATTGAACAAAGAAATTTTTCTAGTAATTCACTAATTATAATCCTGTTTCAAAGGGATATATTCGATCCTAGGCCCTGGATTAAATTTGAAAATTTCTAACTGGCCTTTAGTAAAAATTGCATCTTATATAGCTATTATTAATTGAGTACATTAATATACAAACGCCAATACAGAAAGAGAATTACAGCGTACATCTTACTTTTAAGAAGTTTCCTCAAAATTGACCACTCACAAATGTAGGATTGCGTTTATGATAAAAATACAGGATATTTTTTTTTTGAACCAAAAATACAGGATATAAAGCACTCTTTGTACCTTGGTAATGGATGATAGATTTGATTTTCACATGGCCACTCCATTTTTTGTTTCGCCTACTTTTTTTCGCCACTAGTCTTTGGATTTGGGCCAAGGAAGATGTCAAGTCATCACAAAATTGATTGATTGAAGATGGTGAGCATCTCGTGCATTAAATCAAATCAGAAGCTAAAGAAAGAATAAGCATCTTTTGATGGACGTTTTTTTTTTAATTTTTTTTTCAAAATAATAGTTATTTTATTGATGAAATATATGTACAAAATAATCAAGAGTAATTGAGTAATTGAGTAATTGAGAATTGGGCGTTTTAAGTAATTGAGAATTGGGGAAATGATAGTTTGAAATTTCATACTGCCCATTTTACTTCCAGAAGTTTTAACGTGGAAATTCTACTAAAGTGAGACCATAATTCAGTATTGCTACTTGATATACATGGGACCCGGGATCCATTTTAATCCAGAGCCTAAATCTCAATAATACACAAGACGGGATCTCATCTTGTCTAAGGTCCCGACCTCAGTAATATATTAAGGCTAAAGGCCCAACCTTGAGCTTTAAGTCTAAATACTAAAATCACATAAAGTGTATTGGACATCGGACTAAAAACAAGTGAGGCCTTAGATCCATAGTTCACATGATCAGGATTCTACGTAGGATAGATTTGGGGTAGTAAGATTGGATCGAAAAATCGTAAGATTCTACAAAACATGACAAAAATAATTATAATTATTCATATTTTATCATCTACACTAATTTTTTCACAAAAATAAGTTGTGTACTTATGTTAAATTATAAAAAATCAACATTATAAAATATACTATGTATATACATTCTGAATTTTATCCAAATCCTATTTAACAACAAACATCTATCATTCAATCATTCAACCACACTCTACACAAACTAGTAATAGCACCATATAAAATATATAATGTATCTTAAATTATCAAAACATGAACAATTTCACATCTAAATAGACAATGTAAATAAATCCATTAAAATTTATTCTATGACTAAATCTAGTTACCACTGTTGTCCATTTCAGATTCCAAGTCACCTTCAAAGTCATCAGTGTCTATCGATCCAGGAAAGACGTTTTGCACTTTACAGTTGGAACTTTCAACTGGGATTTTCACCTCTTGTATGATCCTCCTTATTTCTTCTGCGCTTTGTTGGTCTATATCAGGTTCTTGACTAGTACTACGTTTCTTCGCCACCTCTATTCGCTCATTGGGCAAATTCTACCATCGCCTTCAACAAGAAGTGATGCTAGGATAAACACATGCAATATCCGTGACTCTAATACGGAAACAACAATCAGCAGAAGAAGGATATCCATACAAAATTGGTTGCCATGCATTGATCCCAAACCTCCTATCTAGCTTGGAAGGTGTAGCTTCTAGGACCCTCACATGCACAAATTGCAAATGGCCTAATACGAAAGGTACAAAAGGAAAAAATTGGTTTTGTTCGCAGGAATGTGGCTTTGTCTCAAAAAGACTTACAACTGCACACAACCCAAAGACATTAATCAATACATTCCCCTAATACACATTCCATTGAAGCATTTTATCAAACAATTTGTTAGCCTCTAAACCATTCACAAAAATCCTATACCCCTGTAACATGGCCGCCCAGAACTTGTCCTTCCCATCCAACCAGAACCATAACACATAAGAAACTCTTTCACAAAGCAGAGAAAATAAAAGATGAGAAACCAGGTTTCAATCCATGAAACATATTTAAGAAAAAACAGGAAAAAACCAAACTAGGTTCTTCTTGTTTCTAGAAGAAAAAAAACAGAAAAACAGAAAGCAGAAGTATCCAAGTATCCAACAAAAATAGAAAATAGAAAACAAAAACAAGAACAGAAACAGAAGGCTCAATGCTGATTTCGAACGCAGGAACAGAAACATGACAAATACAGTAATTCATTTCTTTCAATTTAGCCCATTTATTTCAGATGATGATGATGCCCATTAAGGAGAAAATAAGTAGAATATCCAAGCTATACAAAAGGCTCGGATACATCAACAAAATTCTTGATTCCAACTCTCAAGTTTCCTACAGTGAGCTTATAAAAGTAAAAAAATCCAAAGGAAAAGGGCCATAAGATTTTCAATTTTGTAATATTATTATCTACTACCGCTCGTCCGCATTCAAGACCAGGAAAAGCATGAAAAATATGTAACATTTGCATTTAATTTGCTAAAATTAAAGACAACCCGACAACCAAAAGGCCCATAATATACCTAATTTTTGAAGACTGAAAAGTGAGCTGCTGTTCGATTGGCATGGATTGACCGAAGTTGAAGACGATTGGGTTTGATTGGCATCGTTTGACAGATTGATTGAAGCTTGAAGGTGAAGAGTGAGTTGCTGCGGTGCCTGGATTCGATTGCCTGAAGATTGAAGAAGGCAAAGACTGAAGTGAAGAAGAGACGGCTGGGGATTGTAGAGCGCTGCCCTTCATTAATCATTATATATAAAATAAAAAACGGCATTGTTTTGGTTAAAATGACAATGTTTAAAAAAAATACCGGGATCACTCAGGATCTGTAGAATCATGCGATTCTACTGGTCCTGAGCGATCCTACTACCGATCCTACATACTGAACGATCCTAAGTGATATTGGATTGATTTTGTGTGTCCGGATCCTAGAATCGTACCATCCTATGATCTGGATCGTAATTTTGACAACCATGCTTAGATCACACCAACAAGGTGGGAATTCAATAAACTTGTGCTTATCCGTAAGTGTGTAACAACATGCAGTAATCACAGGGAGATTTAATGGCATGTAATTAGTAATTACAGCTGTAGCTAACGAACTGGAACAGGAGAATGAATCTCGCTAATGGCGAGAAAAGATATATAAGTTGGAAAAACAATAGGTATGTCTCTTGGAACATTTAGAATACAAATTATACACTAGCTACTAACTTAAGCATCGGAGGGTTTACACCGGAGATCTACTCCAGGATTTGTTTTGTAGGACGTTCTATGATAAGGAAGACGAAAAGTGTCAGATCGAAACCGTCTTATCAACTTTTAGTTGGGTTGTGGATATGGCCTTCATCAATTGGCACAGGCTGTGGGAATTTAATTTCTGAAGAAATATTCACAATCTTTGTTTTTCAAGATAACACCCAAAACAGTCTTTCACATTTTCACGAATAAGAACATATAAACCCATTTGAAAGCTCAAGACAAAGCAAACATCATTTGACCTAGGGCTGGTCATGGTTCGGTTTTTCGGTTTATTCGATTCGACCTTTTGGGAACCCCATACCCGAAAACTGAACCTAAAACCGAATAAACCGAATCGAATTTGTTATTCGGTTCGGTTTTCTTATTTGATTCGGTTTTCTTAACATTTTAATAACTTTGTCTACTTATGCATTATTTTATTTTTCTTTATTTGTAATTTGATATTTCATATTTGTTTAACTTTTAAATAAATTGATAAATTAAAATTATAGTATAAACTATAAATTGTTTAGTTTATAGTTTATAGTATATAGTTATATACTATATTAGTATTACTATATATTGTCCATTATCATTAATATCTATACATGATAAATTCTATAATAATAATAAATTAATTATAAAAAAATATATATACATAACTACAAAGTCTACAATGGTTTTATAAACTATAAACCATAACTATAAAATAACATATATTTATATTTATACATATATATATATACATATAAATAATATTTATAAATTATAAAATTCGGTTTATTCAGTTTTTTATTCGATTCGGTTTCCTTATTCGATTCGGTTCCTTCTTTGATTTGGTTTATTCGGTTCGGTTCGGTTCGGTTCGGTTTGGTTTTCTGAACCCCAAACCATAAACCGAGCCAAAAATCAAATAAGCAATTCGGTTCGGTTAAAACTGAACCGAATAAAGCGAATTCATTTTCGGTTTGGTTTATTTGGTTTTTTTATTCGGTTTAGCCAAACCATGACCACCCCTAATTTGACCTCAAATATAGTTGGCAAGGCCGACACAAAGACCTCAAATCAACCACTCAATTTCAAAGGGAAGAAGTCCACACCACTCTAGATAATTTTATCAGCATTGGTCCCGTTTGCTCATGAAGCCTTCTCCAAATCTTAATCACATGAAAGCTTAAAATAAAGTCAGACTTTGTCCAACAAAAGTAGAATGACTTTACAGATTTAATCAGTGCATAAAACAACAACGAATAAGTTGCAACTGTATCATATATCACACATAGCCTTTCATTTCATGGTTGATTAGCAAATCCTGATTCTCAAAATGAAATTTGACATTCATCATAAAAAATTTTAAAAGCCAATTAAAGTACAACCACAATGTACAATCATTTCGAGCATTTTTAAACTATTAAATTGTAGCAATTGTTGGAAAAACACTGAATTAGAGCACAGCTGAAAAATTGAAATAGCAACTAAAGAACATATGATATGCGTTGCTTAGGCCTTGAAATCCCCTTGGGAGAACCCACTCTTTGGAGAAAAGATGGCAACCACTTGATTCCCACCAAATTTTCTTCCATTCAACCCTTGACGAGCTCTTGTGGCACTAAAAATGTCAGCATACTCCAAAAATACCTAATAACAAAAAGAAAACATTTCATCATAATTAAATTACTTAAAAAGAAAAAAAATTTGAGAGAAATTCTCTACTAAACCCAAGGTGCAGGCACACACCAAATTTTCCCAAATTCCATCCTCATGTCTTCCAATATCTCTTCATATTCTTCAGCATCTTTTTAACTCATTAGCAGTGAGCACTTTTCCAAGCATCAAACCTTTGTGGCTGTTGTGCTAGTTTGCACTACGAGCTATCTTCAAAACATGTTTACCTTTGAGCACACTTAGCGCGGACGATGAATGCAAGAAAGCAGTTGAGAAGTTAATGGGATTCAAAGCTAAAGGCTTCTTCAGTATTGCTCTGAAGCAATTCATCGAACACATAGAAGGCAAAGCAAACCAATTACACCAGCAGGCAAAAGATGCCCAAAGAAGGTGAGATGTCCAATTGTAAGCAAAAATAGTCCCCAAATAAACATCAAAGCCATGATCAACAAATTAATTTAGAATTTTTAGTTGTACATTACATTCATGGCAATTTTTAGAAACCTAAAAATGGAATGCAACATCCTTAGGAATTGAAAATTTTGAAAAATAAATCCCAAAAGTGCAAGTTTAAATATAATTCATATGAATCCGCATGGACTTATGAGTAACATAAATGCAAAATAAAATTTTAAAAATATTTAGAAACATGAAAATGCAAATTGAAATCCAATTTATATGCACTTACAAAACATACATACATCCACCGTTCGAAAGGCAGAAGATATCACCACGGCTGAAGACCTCACTCCTATACTCTAGCCTTTAGCGTTTGGCCTTCACGATTTTTTTCTCTCCACCCACTGCTCTGCCTGTTCTCTCCCCTTCCTTGATTACCCTTTTGTCCTTTCTTTTCCACCAAATTCAAAACATGTGCAGTCCTTCGAATCCCTCCTCCTCTACTACTCCCCTCGTTGCTTCTTTCTTGACTCCCCTCTATGAGTTAGCGCTCGTCATGGCGCTGGGAGATAGGGGAGGAAGAGGCGATGGGAGAAGGCATGAGGATGGAAAGAATCAATATTACTTGTCGACTGGGTAGAATGGATAGAAGGGTTGGGTTCTTATTATTTTCTTTTGGTTTGATTCCATTTTTACTCAGGGTTAAAAAGTCGTGTGGAAGTCATGTGGGTTGATTTAACAGAAAAACAAACGGATAAGTAACGGAGAATCAAAAGTTCCAATTTATGAAATGTGAATGACTATTTGTTCCCGTTTTAAAAGTGAGGGATGAAAAAGATTATTCGTTAAAATGTGAAAGATTATTTTGGGTGTTATCTTTTGTTTTCCTTACTTCAAACGATTCAAAGATGGTGGATTCTAGATCTGGAGGATGTAGGCCAGGTGAATGAACCAGTTGAGGAGGGGCACGACGTAATCGCTCAGGCCCTGCCGAAAACAAACCATTACGTTTAGAAGGGATTCCTGAACGATCTGAACATCTCTCCACCCATGAAAGTAAACATTCACGGTGCACTATTTCAAATTGAGACAATTCGTTGGCACAGAAATAGATTGAAGAAGACGAGAGAGCTTTTATGGATCAACACCGTGCACAATTTGAAGAATTCCGTAGGACTCGACATAACCAGCGCCCATCCGATAATAGAATGAGACACGATGATCTGGAATGTGCCTGACGGAAGAAGAATAATGATGGGAAAGAGGCTTCAACCTCTCACACAGGTGATAATTATAAAAATGATTGTTGTAGGATCAGGACAAAGCGTGATCTGAAACGTCCACAACATTACGATTTCCCTCAGTTTAGCAATAGAGTGGTTGATGACATTCACGGTTTGTTAGGCTCCGATGATGAAGGAGACGCTCCGTCGCCCTTCACGCCCAACATCATGTAATACCCAACACTTGCAGGATTCAAATTGCTAGACGGCATCCAATCTTATGAGGAGGGTTCTAACCCTTTAGATTTTTTATTGCAGTTCAAATATGCGATGAAATTTAAAACTTCCTCGATGAAGGTGATGTGTAAAGCATTTCCCATTTATCTCAGTGGAAGTGCACGGGTATGGATCAATAACGAAAGTCTTCAAGTGGCTGATCACACAGATCAATTGATAATCTCGGCCATTATGAATGGTTTGAACCCTGGACTATTCTACACAAAATTGGCATGGGACACACTAACTAACACTCAAGCACTATGGAGAATAGTGGAGAGCTATACTAAAGGAGAAAAAGCCAATAGGAGAAAGTGAGAAAATGAGAAGAACGAGAAAAAACATCAGGAGGATGCGAAAGGGAAAACTACCTAGAAAAGCGCCTTTGATAGGCTGAGTCACAATTGAGGTCGTCTGGAACCTCGGATTCAAAAAAACACTCTTACTCTGCTAAGAGTAGCAATGAGATCCTATATATATATAGATCTCTAGCGACCTCCAACCTATTATTTGCAGCACCCCACAAAAGGCCGCAACACTTGTGGTGTGCCTTTCATAATGATCATGGGCATGATATTGAAGAATGCAAAGACCTCAAGAAAAAAATAGAAACTTGCGTCCATAATGGGATGCTTGGTCAGTATGTCCAAAGATGGCACTCTTGTTTTGATGGAGCCCAACCACGGTCTGGAGGCCAGGGAGGTAGCTACCACTCAGGAGATCAGGGTGGAAGACAAGGTGGACGAGACCCACCTTCACATTAGACAGACTATTGGCAAAAATGGAACCCTTCCATGAATCAACCATATCAACATTTCCAAAACAATCCTCCACAACAGGTAACATCCCAACCTTCACCACATGATAATTGCAACGTTACTGGCATTATCTATGCCATATTCAGTGGTTACCCGGATGGGCAATTGCATTCTGCGATCAAGGCTAATGCCAGGAGGATTCCATTTCAAGAACCAGTTCACAAACGCTTTAAACATTCCAAGGTCATCTCTTTCTCAGAGGAAGATGCGGTTCCCATTATTAATCTACATAATGATGCTTTGGTTATTAAAGTCATACTTGCAAATAAAGAAGTACATCGGGTTTATGTTGATGATGGTAGTGTAGTCAATGTCGTACATATTGATTGTTTTTGCAAGTTAAGAATCGAGTTCGGTGCCCTAAAGCCATCTAGTATGCTTCTAGTAACATTTGCCCATGAAGTTGTTCACCCGGTGGGTATAATCACTTTGGCGGTCATAGTGAGAGACTACTCTCGAGATAAAACTACCATGACAGATTTTTATGTTGTGGATGCTCCATCCCCCTTTAATGCTATAATTGGGAGATCATGGATGAACAAAGCCAAAACTATTTGGTCGTCTTACCATCTGGTTATGAAATTCCCAACAGAACATAGAGTGGCATCTGTGTGAGGAGATCAGTACGCAGAAAGGGAATGCATGCATATTGCTATCAAAGGGAAAGACACTTTGATGAAAGGTAAACATGCCATACAAACTCCAGAGATGCCACAGCCTAACCCCAACGTGCCACATCAGGGAAAAATGGAGAAAAGAAAGGGTAAGATATTTCCCTATGAAGGTTTTGAGATTACACCTGGGGAAACTCTTAGAAAAAAAATGAGGCCACACCTCGGAACCCCCGAGACTACAGAAATTCTAAGGTCACACATTGGGAAACTCTGAGAAATTTCGAGATCACACATTGGAACCCTTGAGATGCCAGAAACTCTGAGGTCACGCCTTAGAGACCTCAAGATATCAGTATAAAGAAAGGCTCAGTTGAGTCACAAGAGATCACTGACAAAGTACAAGAAGTTGTAGTAGATGACAACCATCCTGATAAGATGGTTAAGGTGGGATCTACACTGCCGATCGCAATTAAAGATCACATCATTGATCTCCTTCGCCAATACAAAGAAGTTTTTGCATATGGATTTGAAGATATGCTAGGGATCTCGCCATCTTTGATGACACACAAACTCAACATTGATCTCAGGGTGAAACCTGTCCAATAAAAGAAAAGATCATTGGCCCCAGACATAAATATTGTACTTAATGAAGAGGTGAAAAAACTACTTCAGTCTGACATCATCAAAGAGGTATTTTACCCAACTTGGTTATCTAATCCAGTACTGGTAACAAAACTAGACGATAGTTAGCGAATGTGCATTGATTATACTGACCTTAATAAGTACTGTCTGAAAGATTGTTATCCTTTGTTGGTAATTAACCAAAAAGTTGAAGCCATATCGAGATACGAGATACTTATGTTTCTCGATGCCTATAAAGGTTATCACCAAATCTTGATGGCAGAAGAAGATGCCGAAAAGACAGCTTTCATCACAGAAATAGGAGTTTTCTGCTATAAAAAGATGCTATTCGGATTGAAAAATGCAGGAGCAACCTATCAGTGTTTGGTCAACCAATTGTTTTCCAACCAGATCAATAGAAATTTGGAAGTATATGTCGATGACATGGTAATAAAGTCAAAGACAAGTGGAAATGCACCTAGAGATTTGGAGAGGCTTTACAAACCATGTTAAAAGTTAGGATGCATTTGAGCCCCAAAAAGTGTACTTTTGGGGTAGGATCTGGCAAATTTTTGAGATTCATGGTCTCTAAGAAAGGGATTGAAGCTAAACCAGACAAAATAAAAGCCATTGTCGAGATGACATCTTTTTGAACCTTAAAGGAAGTTCAGAAGTTGATCGGATCACTGGCAGCCTTGAATAGATTCTTATCACGATCAGCAAATTGGCACCTCCCATTCTTCCAGACACTAAAAGAGTTCAAGAACTTCAAGTGGAATGAAGATAGCCAGAAATTTTTTGAGGACTTAAATAGACATCTGGCAAGTTTGCCAGCACTTAAGGTACCTACACATGGGGAAGTCTTGTATTTATATTTAGCGGTCTCAACTAATGCTGTCAGCGCGGCACTTATATGAGATGTGAATAATGTGCAAAGACTAGTATACTACGTTAGTCATGCTCTTCAAGGAGTCGAGACGCGGTATTTTCCAGTGAAGAAGTTAATCTTAGCTTTAATTCATGCCGCTAGGAGGTTGCGACCCTACTTCTAATCACATCCCAAATGCGTCCTTACTGATCAACCTATTAAGCAAATACTCTCCAAATTGGAAGCTTCTGGGAGGTTGGCGAAATGGGTCATAGAGTTGAGAGCATGATATACATTACCAGTCTCGGACAGCGATAAAGGTTCAAACTCTAGCGGATTTCATAGTCGAGATGCCTACCGTAGAAACCTCGGATGTCCACCTTCCACCATTGCTCGAATTCTCGAGAAAGGAAATGGAGGATTCAAAGGCTTGGACTTTATATGTAGGTGCCTCTAATGAAGAAGGCGCTGGGCTATTGCTTTAAAGCACGGAGGGCATGCAAACTAGTTATGCTTTGCGTTTTGATTTCAAAACAACTAACAATGAAGCTAAATATGAAACTTTGATTACAGGTTTAAAGTTGGCTCAAAAGATGAAAGAACACGAAGAACAAGTGTATAGTGACTCTCAAGTAGTAATCAATCAAATACAAGGCTCCTATAAGGCTAAGGAACCCCAAATGAAGAAATATCTTGATAAGGTATGCCAACTTAGCCACTTTTTCAATAGCTTCAAGGTTATATAGATCCCCAGATAGAAAATTAAAAGGGCTGATGCCTTAAGCAAGTTGGCATCATCTGTCTTTTCCCACTTAAACAAGAAGGTCTTGGTGGTGGTACTTCTTTGCAGGAGCACTGAAAAAAAGGTCACGATGACCATCAAAGAGGTGGGAGATAATTGGATGACTCCCATGTGGAGATATCTACAATATGGAGAACTACTAGATGATAAGAATGAAGTGAGAAAACTAAAGTTCAAGGCACCTCAGTATGTGATACAAGACGGCATCCTTTACAAACGCTCTTACCTTAGCCCTTACTCAGATGCATTGGACCTCAGCTGGTGAATTATATACTCCAAGAAATGCACCTGGGGTCCTGTGGAAACCATGTAGGACCTCGAATGAGGAAACTAAAGTTAAAAGTACCTTGGTATGTGATACAAGACGGCATCCTCTACAAACATTCTTACCTTCAGCCCTTATTCAAATGCATTGGACCTCAGCAAGCAAATTATATACTCCAAGAAGTGCACCTGGGGTCCTATGGAAGCCATGTAGGACCCCGAATGGTTGCTAAGAAAATCATTCATTGGGGATACTACTGGCCAACCGTGTTCAAAGATGCCCATGACTTTACACAAAGGTGTGTCAAATGCCAACTTCATGCTCCCATAGTCAGAAGACTCCAAATGGAATTAATAAATATCCAAAGTTCATGGCCTTTCACGCAATGGGGGATTGACATTCTTGGGCCTTTTCCTGAAGCGCCAGGATGTTTGAAATTCCTAATAGTCGCCATCAACTACTTCACTAAATGGGTAGAAGTCGAACATTTGGCCACTATCACCAGCAAAAACGTCTTGAATTTTTTATGGAGCAAAATCGTCTGCATATTTGGCATCTCTCATGTGATTATTTCAGACAATAGGAAACAATTTGCAGATGACCCCTTCCGTTCTTGGTGCGAGGAGTTTAAGATGAAACAAAACTTCACTTCCGTTGCACATCCACAAGCTAATAGCTAAGTTGAAGTCACAAATCGCACGATACTGCAAGGACTCAAGCCTCGGCTGGATAAAGTCAAAGGGGATTGGGTGGAAAACCTTCCAAACATCTTGCGGGCTTATCGCACAACACCTTAGATGGCAACGGAGGAAATGCCTTATAACCTGATTTATGGCTCAAAAGTTGTCATTCCGGCAAAGATTGAAGTTCTAAGCCCCAGAGTTGTAGCTTTCAACGCCGAGGCTAACGAAGAAGAGATTTGGTTAAACCTAGACTTATTGGAGGAACGTTGAGATCTAACCTCGTTAAATGAAGCACAATACAAACAGGCTATGGCAAACTATTAAATGAATGGGTGAAAATCAATAAGTTTGCCTCGGGAGATCTGGTCTTATGAAAAAATGAAGCAAGCTGAGTTCAAAAGCTGGGTAAGCTAAAAGCCAATTGGAAAGGTCCCTACAGGGTCATTGATGCGTCAAAGTTCGGAAGTTATCGCTTGGCCACAATGGAAGGGAACTTGTTACCCTGAGTTTGGCATATTAGCAATTTGAAACGCTTTTATGTTTAAAGTATTAATTAATGAATAAACTATCATTCTTAAATATGCTCTTTATAAATTGAGAATGGGGATATCAATCGCAATGAACTCGGTTCAAGGTTGGTAAAACCACCTTACTAAGTTATAAATCGAGAAAATCAGGTGTAACCTCAGTTCAGCTAAGTCAAGTTGCGAACTCTATAACATCCCAACAAGGTGAGGAGAATTCAAACATCCATGAGGGTGCTAAAATGGAACATCCTACAGGGTGAAAAATAATCTGAGCATCTAATGACTAAAATCCCAAATATCCCAAGGGGTGGGGATCTCGGATTACTTATTATAACATTTAATTAATAAAATCCCAAACACCCTAAGAGGTGGGGATCTTAGCAGAACATTTAGTGAATAAAATCCCAAACACCCAAGAGGTGGGGAACTTGGATTAATTATTTCATTTAATTATGACATATACGAGGAGTTTGCAATTTTCTTTTTCCTTTGTTCTTCTCCTCCTCATATCTAACCCTATTTTGGAGATACATGTTAAACACTACTTCTTTTCTTTTGTATGCAGTAGTGTCTTTTTGTCCTTGATGAGCCAAGAGTTCCAATTTTTCTAACATTGTCTCAACTGTATCCCTGTTTGAAAGTGTCGTCTTCAGACTCGCTTCCTTGAGATGAGCCTCTATCTTTTCAATTTTCGATCTCCAGGTTTTGCATTCAAATTGCAATTCGAAGATCTACTTCTTGTACGGCCCGAGTGCACCTTGAAGACCTTGGATCTTTTGGTGCTTACTATCCAACTCATCAGCCATGGTACGGACTATTTCATCCCTACCTTTCAGCTGAGAGGTAACATCTTCAATCTCAGCAGATAGCGTTACAATCCTTTTCTTATTCTTTTCATTCTCTACATTAATTGATCTTTCCCTAGGGATCAAATCTCCCATCGCCTATTGCTGTTTTACCTTGTCTTTATTAAGACTGCAGTTCAAATGTTCGAGATGGGCAACTTGATTCTTGAGATTTTTATTCTCATTTCCTAATCTAAGTATAGTATCTCGAAGGTCAGTATGTGTAGTTTCAAGCATCCTAACTTTCTCATGCTAGTTATTAAAAATAGCTCTTGAAGACAACAAACGATCTTGATATAGTAAAACTTGAAAAAAAATTAGAACTTCATTAACTAAAAAACATTGCCCTTACAAAAAACAAAAACAAAAACAAAAAGGTCTAAGAGCTAGCCTTTTTTTGGTGTCTTCACCCTAAGATGAGGTATCAGTTTCCTGCTGACCTCCTAAGGCTCCACTTTTTGGAGTTTGGAGGTTTGGATTTTCATCAACTGTATAAGCGTCAAGCTCCTCCAAGGTCATAGGAGAGCTCTGAGATGGCACATGTTGTAATAATGTGAAGGAATCATCAAATCCCTTCACAATGTTAACATAGGCCTTATCGGCCATCGCCATGGCCTCGGGATCATATCCAGGCAGCTCTTCCAACTTAAGAGTTGGAAACTTCACTTGAATCTTGATGACCGCTTCATGCCGTCCTATCTCCTTGGCTACCTGGGACAAATTCACTGCAAAGTTGCCAAAGTCTTGTGTATGGAAGACCTTCTTCACTAGCAACTTCACAAATTCCCCTTGGTTAATGCTTTTGAACTTCTAGACCTTAGCGTCCCTTTTCTCCAGCTGTTAGTGGAGAGAGGCCATCTCCTCCTCCAACTTCCTTCTCACCTCTAGAGATACAGCCTCGGCATCCCTAAGTCAAGCAACCTTAGCTTGACACCTAGAGGCCTTCACGGCCT
The DNA here is from genome assembly GCA_020080225.1 of Gynochthodes officinalis. Taxonomy (NCBI): domain Eukaryota; kingdom Viridiplantae; phylum Streptophyta; class Magnoliopsida; order Gentianales; family Rubiaceae; genus Gynochthodes; species Gynochthodes officinalis. The sequence continues at coordinate 34,036,877 of CM034617.1, forward strand.
AGTCATTAGCCCTAATGATGAATTCCATCCACACAAATAATGCTTGCAATTCCAACAATCTGTTAATAACAACACTTTTAATACATGTTCATGAAGGAATATGACTTTACTAATACCCTTTTACATGTGGCACCGTATAAGAAAAATTATTGTTAAGGTTGACCATTGACATTTTGGCCAAACTTTTTCGATAATCCTCCATGCCCTGCACCATCACCCCTGGTGAGTTCCCCGTGGGCATGGAGAAATGGAATACTGTATCTGATGCTGAAACCTCTGCCTCTCTCTAGCCAGTCTTTTTTTTGTTGGCAAGAACCTTTATTCTTTTTTCTTTTGTCAAGGTTCCAGTCATTGACATCCCTTCCTCAGCCTTTCTTTTCGAAGGCTCCGCCATCTCCACTTTCCTGATAGAAGGGGCTTTCTTAGTGCTAGAGTCTGCCTCCTTTGATGGGCCAGCCTTGATTGAAGCGCTGAACTTCACCACTGTAAAACAAAATACAAACACAGACATTAGCTACAACAATAATCACAAACACCTTTATTCTAAAATATAATAACCCTACCCTTAGGCTCCTTTCTCTGGCTTAAGGGAACTATTAGAGATTCGGCTTTTATAACGACGGAGCTCATCTTGTACTTAACCAACTCCTCCTCTGTATAACTGTCAATCCTTTCTTCATGGAGCTGTATGTATGCACGGCCTAGAGGGTTCTATTTCTTGTGGGTCAAATATGTATCATTCCAATCTCCATAGAACCACTCCGTATTTAGCCCACAAGCCTCAGATTTTACGAAGAAAAACCTTTTTTTCACTCATGGTGGACAGAAGGCTTCACAGCCTTACTTTTGGATCTCGAAAAAAAGGAAAAATAACCCATGGATTCACAGATCTTTTCATAAAATAAAAATATCTAAACAAGTTTATCAAACTCTTTATCTTCTCCTCTGGGCACAACACCTCAAATCCAATAATAGTCCTCATCGAGTTTGGGGCCAGCTGGGCTAAGACTATCTTGTAATACCTCATGATACACACCTCACGGCTATAAGGAGTCAACAATATGCAACAAACGAAACAGGACCCAAGATTTAACTTACAAAATTGCTAGAATCAGTGGAATTGAGACCGATGGATGAAGTGTCGCCACAACCTAGGGTTCTACTAGATTGATAAGATTCAAAGGTACCACAAACGGGTCAAGTTTGATAAGCCCATTATTCTTTGAAAGAATAAAGAGATTGATTCACTCAAACTTTCAAGGAAGTAATGTCAAATTTTTCTCCATGTGTATTCTTATTCATGACCGACGGCCTATATTTATAGAGTACAAAAATGTGCTAAAAGGCAACAACTAAAATTGTAATTTTAATCTAATTCTTATGGAATGATGGCTGGTTTCCTTCAATTAATTAAAGGGCAAACTTAAAATAAAAAGAAAATAAAAACCCTAAAGCCAATTGGACTTGGAAGTTTGGCTCTTTAAGGCTTTCTTCAAGCGTACAAATTTGGCTACTAAAAATAACTCTAAATTTTGGCCATAATAAAATGAAAACTAGTAAGGGTGGCTTTTTAATTACCTAAATTTGACCACCAACAATTAAAAAAAAACTACAAAAATTAATTAAATAACTTGGCCTATTATCACACTAGAATTTGGCTAAAGCAAAACTAGTATTCTTCAAATCGGACTTGCAACAAATTAATGACTTGCAATCTTGGCTACATGTTTGACGAGTTTGGATGTCTTGAATTAAACCACTTAATGGTTTCTTGAAGTTTTTTTAGCTCTAACTCCGCCATAGGCCCCGTGATATGCCTTAATTAATCAAATACTTAGCGAGTTGGTTGAACAGCTCCTGAATCCCTATCAAGTAAGTTGAACAGCTCCCGGATTCTCATCGTTCCCCCTCTTCTCGAAAGGATTCATCCTCGAATCTTCAACAACATCCTTGGGATCAAATCAACATACTTTGACCCCTTTAGAGAGTAGAAGAAATAGGTTGGCTAGGGAAAACAATGGCTTTTCTTTTTAGCTCTTCTCGAGCCACTCTCATAATTGCGTTTTACTGCCAATCTTTGAAGGCTTCAAGTTTGAACCGGAGTGTGGGAAAATGGTCTTTCTTCAATCAAAAAATCAAGGCGTGGAAAAGTCAAAACATTATCAACTGGCTCGGGCTCTTGGTTTGATGACCCCCATTCAATGGATTTTCCCTCTTTGAAGCATCAGGTTTTTCTTCCTCCTCAACCTTTTTCTCTTCATTGCTAATTTGGAGTGGATCTTCATAAACTTGTATATAGAAAATATTCTCCCTTTGTTCAACATTTTTCAAAGTTTGATAACTAAGTGATCTCATGGTCATTAATGTTTCTTCTACACTTGAAGACTCTTCTTCACTTACCATTGAATGTATAGACTTCAAGGTAGAAATTGTTTCTCCCATTGGATTCACTATGAGAAATCTCGTCCCCAGCATCTGAGGTGATCATCACTCGTTCATTAGGACATTGGCCAGTTATATGATCTTTACCTTGACATTTAATGCAAACGATATCTCGACTTTTAGGGGACCGTGTGGGTTGCTCTTCCTTCTTGACTTCTTTATCCTTGGAAGAATCAGCCCATGGGTTAAAGTAACTCTTCAAGTCACCTTTTTCATCCCAATCATTCTTCCACGGAGACTTACTAGGCATGTAGCTCCATTTTGAACTTTTCTTCTTTAATTGGTTTTCAACTTCCTCAGCCATGTGGACAATCTTTTCAATTTCCAAGTAATGGTGGAGTTCAATGACGTTGGCTATTTCCGGATTCAACCCTTGCAAAAATCTAGCCATTATAGTCTCTTTGTCTTCTTCTATATTGGCTCGGATGAATGCAGCTTCTAACCCAATGAAGTATTCAATGACAGTCTTCGAACCTTGTTGTAAGCTTTGCAACCTTTTGTACAATTCTCTATGATAATAGGATGGGATGAACCTCTTTCTCATAATTTTTTTCATTTCTTCCCAAGATCAGACATGACGCTCTCCATTTCTTTTCCTTGAGGTGACAAGTTGATCCCACCAAATTATGGCATAGTCGGTAAATTCAACCGCTGCTAGCTTAACCTTCTTTTCTTTAGAATAATGGTGACAATCAAAAATCCTTTTAACTTTTTTTTTTCCTATTCTAAATATGCCTCGGGATCTTCTCTACCTTGGAAGGTTGGAATTTTCATTTTGATGCTGCCCAAATTCCTATCAATTTTTTCAACTTGTTTTCGGACTCTATGGGAAGTAGAAGCCTTGTCAGAATCTTCACTTTGATAGGAACTTGAGGTACTTTTTCTTTTTGATTTCGACTTTCTTGATAATGACTTATTATTATTATTGGCCAATTGCTCCATCTTATCATCATTAGCTTGAAACTTTGGTTGCAAAGCCTCAAGTTGACCATCCAACTTGGAATAAGATCAGATCATGTTTTCCATTCAATATGGGAGAGTCTTTTGGTCGATTGGAGCTACACTTTCTTTTCACATGATTCCTGCAAAAGGTTATTACAACAAAGACAAGAAAAAATAATATGGGAAGATTTGTAGTAAGGGTGTATATGAGTATGCTCTCGGTTATTTTCTATGTATCACCCATCACTCAACAATCTCTTTCTAAGTTCTTGTTTAGAACAACAATTTTTGTCAAACCTTGAGGAACTTTCGGCCAAGGGATAGCTCAAATAAGAATTTTGGAAATAAGCACTTAAGGAAGACTAAAAATTAGGAAACTAGAAAATCTGAAATCAACTTGGAATTGGAAGCAAATATGGAAACTAAAAGGAATAGGAAACAAGACAAATCCAACTACAAATTAGACTTGTATAAGGAAAGCTAACAAATGGAAACTAAATAAATCTGAATATGGACTCTAAAAGGAAAGCAAATATAGAATAAAAAAGGAAACAAATATGAAACCTAAAACGGAAACAAATAGGAAAGCTATCTAAAGAAAGATAACTTTCAAGAAATGAAATATAGTCAAAATAGACAACAATTCTTGCAGCCCTTTTTGTATAGAAATTTTAGTCAAGAAAGTTTACCAAATTGCAGAATTTTTTGCCAAGATAAATTGCCAACAAAATTTTAGTCACAAGAAATTGCCAAGAGAATGCAAAATTTTGGTCAAAAGAAATTGCCAAAAAAATTGCAGAATTTTGTCCAAATAAGTTGCCAAAAAGTGGAGAATTTCAGCCAAGTGGTGCTAGCCAATTCTAATTCCAATTGTGATGAGGAAAGTTAATCACACTTGGATTCTTTTGTGACAAAACACACGTTTCTTTGGCAAACAAAATTCTGTTATGACTCAAGACAAAAGGCAGCACGGTTTCTTGGAACAGTTCATAAAAATTAAAGAACAAGCAAAGAAACACCACTAGGGATATCTCCATATCGAATGGTTTTTGGAAAATCTTACCATTACCAGTGGAGATTGAACATAGAGCTTATTGGGCAGTTTAACAATGCAACATGGACATGGATGAAGTTGGTAAGTCAAGGAAGCTACAATGGCAAGAACTAGAAGAATTTAGTTTGGAAGCCTATGAGAACTCGAGAATTTAAATAGAAAGAACCAAATTGTTTCATGACATTACTCTTTTAAGGAAACAATTTGAGGTTGGGCAACAAGTGCTATTTTTATAATTTTCACTAAAACTCATACCAGGTAAGTTATGCTCTTTATAGATTGGTTCCTTTGTTATCACTAATATTTTTCCTTATGGTGCAGTTGCAATCAAAAGTTTGGACACAGGTAAAATTTTCATAAATGTTTCATTCATGTTTTAGCTCTGATTGATATTGAGTTGGTCTTACCTAATTGTTCAAACTCTTAAACATAGGTGAAAACATCGAGCACGACATTAAACAATTGCACTATTTGAGAGGCAACCCAAAGATTTTTAACTTTTTATTTGCATATTTTAGTTAAAATTAATGTTTTTTTGTTTAGGTATAAGGTAGATTAAGCAATTAAACTTTTGATTACAACAGCAAACTTTAACTCATTAGGTGTGCCCACGTCTTAACAACAATAGTCTTCTATCACAACCACTAGATTTGTCTACTAAATGAATAGAAAAATTTATCTCATTAGGCATGCCAATATTTTAACTGAAGTAGTTTTCTATTTTAAATACTTGAGTTGTTTTGATAATATCGAGAAAATTTTACTTCCTAAGTTGTGTCCACACCTCGAGCGTAAAAATCTTCTGCCTTAGGAAATTGCCATCAAAATATATATATGAAATAAATAAATAAAATAATAAGAATATTAAAAATAATTAAAAAAACTATTCTATTCTATTAGGTTTTTTTTCCTCATTGGTTTTCTTCTCCATTTAGCGTTGTTGTTGTTCTCCTCAATCTCCAGCTGTAACCGCCACCATTTTTCTTCTCATTTATGGCAGTCATTTTCACGGATTTCGCTATCTGTGCGGCTTCAATTCTCTCAATCACTGTGACACTCTATGGTGACACCTCAAGTTTTTTCTTCTAGCTCTTTCGACAGTTTGTGTGTTCATCAATGTTCTTCCCTGTCCTAGGTTTCCTTCGCTTCTATGGTAGCCCCTTTTAATGTGCTTTTTGCTAGCCTTAGGCATATTCACTTTTATTCTGCTGCCGTCGACATTTCTTTCAGCTGCTTTTCAAGCGACAACTACCTTTTCACATATAATATATAAAAAAAAAGGGAAGAGAAAGTATTGTGTTCTGTAGACACAGATTGTGTTGTGTTGCTATTTTCTTTTGTTGTTTCTATTCTTTTTTATATTTTGATGGTTGTTAAATGATGAAGGCCATATCCGCAACCCAACTATGATCTGATAAAATAGTTTAGATCTGAGATTCTTTGTCATCCTAGTTGATAATTAATCCTGCAAAATAAATGTCGGAGTGGTTCTCCAAGGTAAATTCTCCGATACCTAAGTCAGTGCTTAGTTAGAGTGTAGTAATTTTTCAGTTGTTAGAGAATGTCCCTATACCTGGTCGTCTTTAGGGTTTATGTACTTTCTTCCATTATTCATGGGATTGGTTCCCACGTTTCAGCACATGGGTTACGGTTATAACTGCTGATTGCATGCTAAATATCCTTCCTTGATATTCACCTGTTGTCATGCGCTTATGGATAAGTATAACTTTGTTGAGTTCCCACTTGATGGTCTAAGACTCCAAGGTCCCAGACACTTAGTGTGATTTCAGTGTGTTTTTGTTCTCAACTTTCACACTCGAAGTTCAAGATATAGCCGGGGAATATGCTATTGAAGTTTAGGTCTTTGGCCTTTTCATGCCGCAGAGATCCGGACCTGCGCTCCAAGGTCTCACCTTGTCATTGAAGTCTAGCCTTTGATTTGCAGATGCGATCTTGGCTCCAAGGTTTTGTCTCATAGTTGAGGTCCGATATTTGATTCTTGGCCAGGACAAAGATCTGCCTCAAAATTGGGTCACCTACACATCATAAGCCCCCCAAACTTTCATGTGATAATTGCAGGTCAAGGTCTTGTCAACTATAAGCTTTTAGTGTGTTTAGAGAATGAATGAGTGGTAATGATTTTAGTCACAGTATTTTTTGAGGATTAAGATTTATCACGGGTCGTGTAAGCAATTAAAACTCGCCTTTTAAGGGTACAACATTTGATATTGTAAGCCCCTAGGAGAATTGGTTGAGTTGCACATGGAAGTCCTAGGGTTTCATTGCCTTTAGGTCTCTCAAAAAGTTCGCAGCTTTTTTTGTCCGGCGAGGAATTGTGTGGTTCTAGCAAGTCTTCGGTGAAGTGAGGCAACTTATGTCCAGTGAGAATTTATCCCCATATCATCAAAAAAATTTAAATAAAAAGTAAGTATGATTTCTTCTTATTCTATGTCTTCTGGGTCTTCCAGATGGAAAGAAAAAACTGAATCATTGGCTGGCAAGGAGGTTAGTTCTTTTGGCTCATCCAGCCAAGGCAAGTTGTCTAATTATGATATTAGGGTGTCAAATAGGGGAAGTTCATCTAGGAGAAAAAGGTTGTTCGTGGTATTTAGTTCGGAGGAAAGGGGTAGTGCCCCCACGAGGGTTTCATTTAGGGCTTTGAGTTCATCCTCTGAGGAAAAGGAGGAATTTGTCGCACCACCAAGGGTGGTGTATCCTAAAAATTTCACTTCCATTGCTAAGACCATTTCGATGGTTTTTGGGGAGTCTAAAGTTAAGAAACTGAGGAAAAGGTTTCATATTCCTAAAGAATATAGAGTGAGGGTGGCGAGTGCTGAAGGTAGGGCTTGTGACCCTCCTGTTGGGTATATAGCGATTTATGAGGAACACCTAAAGTCTAATATTAGATTTCCTATGTGTCAGCTTGTTGTTGACATCTTGAAGTACTATAGGATAGCTTTGGCTCAATTGGCTCCCAATTCAGCAAGAACCATTATTGGGTTTGAGGTATTATGCCGAGAAAGGAAGGTAGATAGTTCAGTAGACCTCTTTAGGTACTTTTATTGCATGAAAAAGTTTGCAAATTCAATGGGGTATTTTGGATTTTTTTTGAGATCTTGGAGTAAACCTGTGAAGCCTTCAACCCATCATGAATGGAAACGGAGGTTTTTCTTTATGAAGTCAGAAGATTGTGGGCTGAACACTGAATGGTTCTATGGAGATGCTAATGATGCATATCCAGACTGAAAAATGAAGAATCCTCGTGGTCGTGCATATATAGAGCTCTAGGAGGAGAGAACCAGCAGTTACATCGAAGAGGATCTTGTAAAGTATAAATTGCGCCTGGCTATTATTGAGACTGGATCTCTGATTGTATAATCTGTCAGAAAAGATAAGTCAAAGGGTAGGGTTTTTATATCTTATAATGAATTTTGGTTGTTGTTGGGGTTGGTAATGTGGTATGAATGTATTTTGTTTTGTAGTGGTGAAGTTTAGCAACTCTATCAAGAATGAGCCTGCAATTGAAGCGCAATCTAGCACTGATGATGTTGTTTTTGTGAAGAAAGTGAAAAAGGGAGAGCCTTTGAAAAGAAAGCCTAATGAAGAGGTGGTTGGGGCTAGAACTCCGACCAAAAGGAAGACGGTGAAGGTCCTCGCAAAAAAGAAAAAGGTTAGTGAGGTGGAGGTCAAGGATTTGGCCCCAGACGCAATGGTACAGTTTACCATGCCCATGGGGGATTCACCAGGGTTGGTGATTCAGGACATGGAAGAATATCGGGACAAGCTATTCGTGATGCCCATGGATGAGCTTAATAAAAATTTGGTTAATGCTATGCCCCAGGTAAGAGGTTTTAATGATATTGTGTTTTTTAAAGATTATGCATTGAGAATGTTCAACTTGATAGATTGTTTAAAGTGCATGCTATGTTTGCATGGGCAGAGTTCGTCTTAAAGGCCAATGAGTAGGTCGCTAAGGCCTCAAAACATTAGGCTGAGATTGTTCAGCTTAAGGAGGTTGAGGTGGTCTCTCTTGAGACAAGGAAAAAATTGCAGGATGAGATGTCTGCTACTCTTGAGTTATCAAGGAGGTTGGAGGAGGAGGTATTTTCTCTCCGTCATCAACTAAAGGAGAAGGAGGTGGAGATGCAAAGGCGCATAGTCATTAACCAAGGGGAGTTTGCAAAGTTGTTGGTGATATGAATCTTAAACCAAAGGATAAAATTCGAACATATACTAGAGTGTGGGTCTTAGTATTGTTCTCTAGGTTGAACTAACTCTTCCTTTAGCAAGACACCAACTCCAAGATTAAAAAGGATCATGATTTTGTCCACTTGACACCCGAAGGAATTATCCAAAACTCAAAGTTGAGAATTGAACTATCCTTGGAACCAACCGGCAACTCAGATTATTGAGGGAAAGAAACTCAATGAAATATCTTAAACATGAGCCTAAGAGGCTATCCACAAAGACTCAAAGCAAGTTTCAAACTAGAACTCAAAGAAAAGCTAAAGAGCTCTCAAGTTTGTATTGAATCAAGTCTGTATTTTCTTGAGGCTAAATGGCCTCTATTTATAGTTTACAATGTGCAAGAATTAAGAAAGCCATCTCCTAGAAGGATTAGCTCTTTAGGAAACTACTTTAAGAAACTATTTACTAAAACCTACTACTCTAAGACAAAGATAAAAACATTGCCTAAACTATAGACTAAGTATTTCCTAAACTGAAGTCCAAGTGTAGATTGAATTTGCTTGTATTGGCCAAATGGAGGATTTGGAAACTGCTTTGTCTTATGTTGGCTGAATGGAGATTTACTTGGATTTGGATGCTTCTCTAATTGCTTTGGCCGAATTTAGAAGTCCCTTTGTGGACTGGAATTCTTGAAATTACAACTCCAAGTGCTAAATGGAATTGAACTGAATTTGAGTTGATTTTGGAGCTTCCCAAACCTCATGTTTTCGGCCTTAACTAGCTGAAATCTTCCTCTTTGATGTACACACTTGGCTCACCTTCCATAACGCTAAGTAGAATGACATATGGACTAGAATTGCCAACCTTCATTGCTTCCTTAGCTTTACATTCGGTTATGAAGGATATTAAGGCCACTTGCATTTTCTTAACTCTTAACCTTGTCATAGGACCACCAATCCGTTGTAATAAATTCAATGGATCAACGGCCCTTGCATTTTCATCAGTCCTTCCTTCTTTGAAAGGACTCAAACATTCTCATGATTAACATGTCTCTAAGGCAAGAATGACTGCATAAAGCTCTTTGTCATAAGTTGGATAATTGAGAGCAACCCCACTCAATTTTTTAGAAAAATAGGCTAAGGGTCGGCCCTCTTATTTCAAAACTGTGCCAATACCTATACCTGAGGCATCACATTCAAGCTCAAAAGTTTTGTTAAAGTCAGGTAAAGCTAAAACAAGTGCAGTTGTAAGATCTTTCTTCAATTGATTAAATGTTTGTTCTTGACATTACGATAACTCTATTTTATATAGGTATTATTATTGATTTTGGTTAAAAATTGGCTTGTGTTTTGATTTGTTTTCACCTATTTTGCCCAAATTTCCCTTTACTTTTCTTTTCATTTTATGATCACTTATTTTGTCATTTTATTGTCAAAAGTCAAGCATAAAGAAAAAGGAAAAGAAGTTACGCATGTCTCAGGAAGAATTGAGTATTCAAACCACGTGCATCAAGCCAAGCCAAATTTCTAGCTCTATGTATCTAATGATCAACTAGGGTGTGCTAGGCGCCCAACTTCGAACTTTCCATTAGACAGTGCCTTGGAGAATTGGTAGGGAGTTTTGAAGAAAGAAAACAATAGAAGGAAAAAATTTGGGAAACAACAAAGAACCAACCACACAACAAAAGAAAAGGAGATTTTTGTAGTGCTAGAAGAAGAAGCGTGATGCAATAAGAAACAAGATAAGCTCTGAGAGGAAATAAAGGAAGCAGAAGAAACAAAGGAAAAGAAAAGGAAGGAAATAAAGAGGAAATAGAAAGCCAAGCCAGTGGTCAAAGTATGCGACAAGTGTGAATGGGAAGACAACAAGAAGTTCAAAGAAGCAAGAAAGAAACCGGAGATGAGGCGTCAACTAGAAAGAATTCCACTCAAGAAACAAAAAAACCCGTGAGATGAATGCGAGTGCGGAGAGAACATTGCATTTAGAGAAGTGCATCACTTCTTCAAACTTGGCATTTCTTGACTACAATTTGAAGCAAACACAAGCGGTGCTTGACAACCAAAAGGAAACAAAAGTGAGTTGAATTAGGAAACAAAAGCAGTGAAGTGGGAAACAAAATGTAGAGAAGGAAGAAACGAGGAAAAAAGAGGCGGCTAAATTTGGTAACAAAATCACAAAGAAAAAGAAGCAAAGTTGGTTCGGGAATGAGAAGAAGAAGCAGAAAAGTAGAAACAAAGTTAGTGGAGAAGAAAAAAAAGAAACAAAGCTAAGTAGGAAACAAAGAAATCAGAGAGGCAATTGGAAAACAAAGAGAAGATAGGAAGCAGTGCACCTATATAAAGAGGGTGTGCATGTGGCCTTGAATTCATTCGGCTTGGAAATCCATTCTTTGTTCTCCTTCTCATCCTTTAGTTTAGCACTTTCTTCGGTTTTCTGCGACAAAGACTTTCTTAGGTTTTATTTAGAAATTTGATCGTCAATCCTTCTTTTTCTTGAAACTTGCCGTCAATTGTCTCTTGTTCCTTGCTTTTCCGTCGTGTTGTTCTTGTTGTCTTGATGGTGTAGTAAGCAAATAGAAAGTAAGCTTGACTTGACTTAAAAGCAAGCGTGAAATTTTCTTTCCCCTAGAAGTTTGAATGAAAAGCAAGCGACCCTCCGCATTTTATGCTGTTTTTGTCTTCTTCTTGTTTTCTTTAGTTTATTTTAGTTATCAATTTTAGCTTTCTTTTATTGTTTTAGTTTTTAGTTTTATTTAGCAATTTTAGTAATTTAAGTTTTGTATTTTGTCATGAAATTTTTGGCTAAGTATTATTTTTAAGTACCAATCATCTCTGACTTTTGTTTGGATTTTATCTTTTATTTTCTTTTCAATCATGTTTAAATTTTTGTGATATTCTTTTATATTAATATGAACTAAATTCTTTTCTAGGGTTTCGATGTAGCCTAACTATGAAGTCTTAGTATTTTTCTATTAATATAATTTGATTTAATTTTCTATGGTTGAGTATTTATCTTTGTGCTTAATGCTTCTAATTACTTGATCACTAATTAGATGATTTGTTAATCATAACGAGTGGAAGGGGAGTTATGTGTCAAGTTCATTGAGATAAATGCCATGAATTGCATGTAGGATAGGAATATACTGCATGGTTTGTGTAATCCTTCATGAGAATCCATAGAAATTAATGACTTCATAATTGTTGTAATTCACATAGGAATATGATGAATTAGCAATTAGGAGGATTTTATTAGATCTCGGGAGGGACTAATAAATAAATTAGAAGTCTCGACTATCAACGAAATTAAATTAGATTTTAGAAATAGATTAATATTAGAATGGATTAGTTAAGGTGAAATCGAAAACCCTAGATCTTTCGTCAATTTAATCCATTAACTTGCTTTGTTTAGTTTTTAATTTTAGTTTAATTAAGTTTTAAGATTACTTTTAATTTAGCTTATTCATAAAATATTTTTCTTCAAATAAAGTTAGAACTATTTTAATTTGGTATTTAATAATTCATTAGTCTCTGTAGGAGCGATAAATTATATTCACTCTATATTACTTGTTATGATCACGTGCACTTTGCGTGTAAAATCGACAACACATTCACCCCAAATAAATGGAACATTTTTCTTAACAAGATCGTTAAGAGGGGCAGCTTTTGAAAAAAATCTTTGACAAACCTCCTATGGAATGAAGCAAAACCATGGAAAGATCTTACCTCATGCATAGTTGTAGGTCTTGGCCAAGAGGTTATAGCCTCGACTTTTGCTTTATCAACCTGTATACCTTTGGAACTAACAACAAATCCCAGAAATATAACACTTTCCACACAAAAGGTACACTTCTTGATATTAGCAAATAACCACTTTTCACGCAAGACACTTAGAACAAATCTAATATGCTTAATATGCTCTTCTAAGTTCTTGCTATAAATGAGTATACCATCAAAGTACACTACAACAAATTTTCCTATGAACTGCCTAAGTACATGATTCATTAGTCGCATGAATGTGCTAGGTGCATTAGTTAATCCAAAAGGCATGACTAACCATTCATACAAACCAAATTTAGTCTTAAAAGCAATTTTCTTAAATGCATATTTGATGATACCCACTCTTAAGGTCAATTTTAGTATAAATTTTAGACCCAAGCAATTTTTCAAACATGTCATCAAGGCAAGGTATTGGATGTCTATACTTAATTGTAATCTTATTAACAGCTCTACAATCAGTACATATTCTCCACGTACCTTCCTTCTTTGGAACAAGGATAGTGGCTAGCATAGACTAAGACTTTCTAGTACATGACTTTTGTCTAGCAATTCCTCAACTTGCCATTGGAGCTCTTTGGTCTCTTCAGGGTTGGCTCAGTAGGCTGGTCGGTTGGGAATTACTGTTCTAGGAATGAAGTCAATTTGATGCTCAATTCCCCTTAAAAGTGGTAGTCCTTTAGGTAGATCTTCTGGAAAGACATCTTCGTATTCCTGCAAAACTGCTTTGACTTGCAAAGGCAAGTCTTGGCATCTCATCATTAGAAAATAATGCTTTTTGAAAAATAATTAGCACAAAATTCTTACTTGCATTTAAATTTCTATCAACATCATTCATGCAAGTATAGAAACTACCTTTAAAATTTTCAATGGATGGTTGTACATCTTCGGTTTCACTCATGAGAACCGAAGCCTTACCTTTAGAAGTTGAAGGAATTTGTTTACTCATGGTTTGAGCAGAATTTGGACCTCCTTCAACCTTCTTTTGTTCTTTTATCCATTGATCCTCGATGTCTTCCTTGGGTGGAGTACTCAAAGCTCTCATTGTAACCAAACATTCTCCAGCTGTTTGATCCTTTTCATGCCCCCCATGTTTATTAAAAACACTTGCGGCCATGTCTTCATCTAGACCATTTGACTCCTCCTTACTCTTACTTTTATGGATTCCATCATCTAAGATGGTCATGGTTTGAGAGTTTGGACATTGAGAAGTCACATTTCCTCGACCTAAACACCTAAAACATTGAATAGAGGAACTAGTGTTAGTATTATTTGAACTAGAAGTAGATTTATAATTACTTACCTTTGGAGCATTTTGTGGTGTGAATTTCTTCCCACTTGTTGGATTGGAAGCCGAACCCCCTCTCCATTGAGTGCTTTCGGAACTTGAAGAATTAAACCTTCTACCTTGGCGATTATTGTTGTTATTTCGCCAATCATTGCTCGTGTTTGAGCTCCTCACATTTTGTGGCACCTTCTTGAGTTGCTTCTCAACCTTTTCAGCCATTTGTAATAGCTGCTCAAAATTATTATAGTGGTGCAACTCAACTAGATGAGCAATATTCCTATTAAGCCCATTCATGAACCTTGCCATTGTAGATTCTTCATCTTCTTCTATATTAGCACATAGCATGGCTAGATCCATCTCTTTGTAGTAGTCATCAACACTTTTGTTCCCTTGAGTAAAGCTTTGAAGCTTTTACAATAATTCTCTTTTGTGATGGGGGGAACATATTTCTTTCTCATAACCTTTTTCAAGGCATTCCAAGATGAAATTGGCTGCTTAAACTTCTCCTCTCCTTGGTGACAAGTTTTTCGCCACCAAGTAGATGCATGTCTAGAAAACTCAACTACAGCCAACTTAACTTTCTTTCTCTCGAAAAATTCATGGATATCAAAAATTTTATCAACTTTTTCCTCCCATTCCATGTATGCTTCCAGATCATTCTTGCCTTCAAATTCTAGAATTTGCAACTTAATGCTAGCAAGATTATCATCCTTCTTGGATCTCCTTTTACTTCTTGTAGAAGAATGGTCATCATCCGAACTTGAACCTTCGAATTCCTCCTCCTCGGATGAGCTACTTGTTTCCTACTTTTTGTACTTCTTCTTTCTCTCCTTAGGGTTTGTTTGAGTAACTTCTTGAGGCTTTCAGCCTTAGCTGCCTTGAATTGGATGCAACTTGAGCCATTGTAATTTCCATTCGTTCCATTCTTCTATGAACTAATTCTAGAGCCAAAGCTAAACCTTAAGGTACTCTTTCATGTCCTTGTCTTGTTCTCTCAAATTTTCAGTCATCTCTGCACAAGCAATGTTAGTAAAAACTTTCCCACCTCACTTTTCTCTAACCAATTGCCCAATGTATGAGACTCTCACCAATGTAAGGCTGAACTCTCTTTTTATAGTGAATGGGTTGTTGCGTAGGTTCACTCACACTCAATTACTTTTCTAAGAGTTCTAATACAAAACAAGCCTAAAAAGTCTCAAAAATAGACAATTAAATTCAAATTAAAGCAAGGATAAAATTTTTAGAGGTCAAGAAAGATAAGAAACGAAAACAAATTCTAAAAACAAGAAACAAATATGAGGTTAATCAAAGAAGAATAAAGAACTTGAACCAAGAAGACTATGTGCGGCTGAAATTTTCAAAGAAGGAATATTCAGATTTCTGGCCAAAAAAGAATGATGCAATGTGGTTCTTTATGTGCTTGTGATTGAGTAAACTTTGTGAATATGATTTTTCTTTACTTAGGAGATCAAACCAAGTCGAAATCAAACACTATTTTAGGCTTTCTGAACCAAAATCGTTTCTAACAAGGATTTGGTTTCTTCAAGAATTCTTTCACTAATTGTATCCAAAACTTCAGCAACCAATATCACGTCTTAAGGCACAACCTTGACAGTATAATTCAACAAAACTTCGTAGCTTTTGAATCAAGAATTGGTGCAAACCAAAGCTTAGAACAAATCAGAAAATTTGGGTTTCAGGATTTCAGAATTTTGACTTTTCTATTGTTTTTCTCTCACGAGTTGCTAAATTTTGGGTGGGATGTTATAACTTTGCAATCCACTTTTGGCAGCAAATTGAAGCCTTTGTAATAAAAAATAATCATGAAACAATCTGATCAAGATCAAAGTAAGCGGGTAGAATTCGAACGGTATGGGTTTGATTTTTAGAAATTTTCTTCATTCTGAGTTTTGATTTTAATGCGTGATTAGCTTCTCTTTTTGACAATTCAACAACCAAAGTCTTTATTAGTAACCAATATTCACACAAGAAAACAAGAGCATAGAACCAGATTTAAAACAAGAAAAGCAGATGATGGGAAAAGACTAAAGCAGTGTGGAAAGCTTGAAAAGCTGGGTAGAATTTTTGTGGCTAGGAACTTTTGTTTTTGATTTTCAACATAGAATTAAGAAGATGGGCAGAAACAAGACTCAGATATACAAAAAAATGTGGAAGAACAAAGAAACACAGAGACACGCAACAAAAACAAAAGGAGATGAACAACTTCAAAGAGCAATCCAAAGCGATTCTGATCCAAATTGATACGAATCTTAAACCAAAGAATAAAATTCGAACATATACCAGAGTGTAGGTCCTAGTATTGTCCTCTAGGTTGAATTAACTCTTCCTTTAGCAAGACACCAACTCCAAGATTGAAGGACCTTGCTTTTGTTCACTTGACACCCGAAGGAATTATCCAAAACTCAAAGTTGAGAATTGAACTATCCTTGGAACCAACCAGCACACTCAGATTATTGAGGAAAAGAAACTCAATAAAATAGCTTAAACATGAACCTAAGAGGCTATCCTCAAAGACTCAAAGCAAGTTCTAAACTAAAACTTAAAAAAAAGCTAAAAAGCTCTCAAGTTTGTATTGAATCAAGTTTGTATTTTCTTGAAATTTGAATGGCCTCTATTTATAGTTTACAATGTGCAAGAATTAAGAAAGCCATCTCCTAGAAGGATTAGCTCTTTAGGAAACTACTTTAAGAAACTATTTACTAAAAACTACTACTCTAAGATAAAGATAAAAACATTGCCTAAACTATAGACTAAGTATTTCCTAAACTGAAGTCCAAGTGTAGATTGGGTTTGCTTGTATTGGCCAAATGGATGATTTGGAAACTGCTTTGTCTTGTGTTGGCCGAATGGAGATTTACTTGGATTTGAAAGCTTCTCTAATTGCTTTGGCCAAATTTAGAAGTCCCATTGTGGACTGGAATTCCTGAAATTACAACTCCAAGTGCTGAATGGAATTGAACTGAATTTGAGCTGGTTTTGGAGCTTCCTAAACCTCATGTCTTCAGTCTTAGCTACCTGAAATCTTCCTCTTTGATGTATACACTTGGCTCACCTTCCATAACACTAAGTAGAATGACATATGGACTAGAATTTCCAACCTCCATTGCTTCTTTAGCTTGACATTCGGTTATGAAGGATGTTAAGGCCACTTGCATTTTCTTAGCTCTTGACCTTGTCATAGGACCACCAACCCTTGTAATGGATTCAATAGGTCAGCGGCCCTTGCATTTTCATCAGTTGGTGTAAAAGATTTTTCACACCCAAGACTTTGACGAATTTGTGGTGAATTTTTCCAAGGCTGCTAAAGAGATAAGAAAGTATGAAGCTGCCATCGAAATTTGGGAAAAATTCCCATCCCAACCTTGAAGTTGGAGGAAATGCCCAGCTATGATCATGGTGAGGGCTGACAAGGTGTATGTAGACACCATGAAGGGGTTCGATGGCTCTTTTAAGCTGTTGCAGCATTTGGCATCTCGTAGCTCGCCCATGATCTTAGAGGAGCTTAATGCTTGTGAGGTAGATAAGGATCTTGATCTTCAAGCTGCAGCGATGAAGCACCGAAGAGCCAAGCTAAGGCAGGGACTTCAACTCAAGGTGGAGGAAGTCAGAATGAGGCTAGCTTCTAGGCCTTCTTTGTTTCTTTTTATTGAGTGTTTATAAGGATAATTGATTTTATTACCCATAGTGAGTGAAGTACTAATTTTTATTTAATTTTTATTATATCAGGATCATTCATTATCATCAAAGGTTGTTATTACTAATTTGCATGAGAAAGTTAAGACACTTGAAGTTGCACATGCCAAGCTTCAAGACACCATATTTAGGCTAGGGAATGAGAACAAAGATCTCAATGGTCAAGTTGCCTATTTTGAGTATTTGAACCGTAATCTTAATGAAGATAGGGTACAACATCAGTGGGCAACGAGGGATTTGACCCTTAAGGAAAAATCAATCATTTTAGAAAACGAAAAGAATAGGGAGAGAGTTGCTAAACTCTTTACTGAAGTTGAAAGTATTACTTCTGAGCTTAAGGGTAGGGACGAAGTAGTCCGTACCATGTCAGAAGAGCTCGATAAGAAGTACCAAAAGATCTAGGGTCTTCATCGTGCGTTTGGGCTGTACAAGCAGCAGAACTTTGAGTTGCAATTTGAATGCAATACTTGGATGTCAAAAATTACAGAGATGAAGGCTTGTCTGAAAAAAATGGGTTTGAAGAAGGCATCTGCAGACAGAGATCCCATGGACATAATGATGGAAGAGTTGGAGCTTTTGGCCTGACAAGGTCAAGAAAGCATTGCTACATACAAAAGGAAAGAAGCAGCATTTAATAAGTACCTTCAAGATAGGGTTAAGTATGAAGAGAGAAAGAGAAATGGAAAAGAAAAATTATAAACCCTTCCCGTTTGTACTTTGCATAGCTAATAAAGTAATTAAATTTTATTATTTAGAACCTTTGAGTGGTCCAAGATCCCCACTCCCTTTGGATATTTGGGATCTTTGAGTGATCCGAGATCCCCACCTCTTAAGATGTTCAGGATCTTTGAGGGATCCGAATCCCCACCCCTTAGGATGTTCGGGACCTTTGAGGGATTCGAGATCCTCACTCCTTAGGGTGTTTGGAATTTGAAAAAATACTACTTTTTTCTCACTCTGTAAGATGTTCTATTTTAACACCCTCATGAATGTTTATATTCCCCTCACTTGCTTGGGATGTTATGGAGTTCGTAGCTAAACTCAGCTGAACCAAGATTACACGTGATTTTCTCAATTTAAGATTTAGCAAAGCGGTTTCTGATCTTGAGTGAGCTCAAGGTAGTTACGATTCCCCTACTTGATTTAAAAAGACTAAATATATGAATAACATTTTATTCATCAAACAAAATATTAAACATAAAAACGTTTTAAATTGCTAACATGCCAAACTAGAGGTAATAAGTTCCTTTTTATTGTCGCTAGGTAGTAACTTCCAACTTTTGATGCATTAATGACTCTGTAGTGTCCTTCCCAGTTGGCTTCTAACTTGCCAAGCTTTTGGACTCGGCTTGCTTCGTTTTTTCACAAGACCAAATCCCCTTAGGCAAATTCATTGATTTTCACTCGTTCATTGTAGTCCTTTGCCATGTCTTGATTGTATTGCATTTCTTTAATTGAGGCTAAGTCTCGACGCTCTTCTAATAAGTCTAGGTTCAATCGGATCTCTTCTTCATTAACTTCAACATTAAAGGCTACAACTCTGGGATTGGGAACTCCAATCTTCGCTAGGATTATGGCCTCTGAGCCATACGTCAAGCTGTAAGGGGTCTTTTCTCTTGCGTCAAGGTGGGATACGATCTGCGCACAAGACATTTGAGAGATTTTCTACCCAATCCACTTTGCTTTATCAACGAGTCTTGAGACCTTGCGGTATAGTGCAATTTGTGACTTTGACTTGACCATTGGCTTGAGGATGCTGCGGAAGTGAAGTTTTGTTTGATCCGAAGTTCTTCGCACTAGGAGTGGAAGGATCGTCTACAAAGCTGTTTCACATTATGCGAAATAATCACGTAAAGGATACCAAATCTGCAAACGATTTTGCTCCACACAAACTTCCGGACATTTTTTATGGTGATGTAGCTAAATGCTCTGCTTCTACCCACTTAGTGAAGTAGTCAGTTGTGACTATTAAGAACTTCACACGTCCTGGAGTTTCAGGGAAAGGTCCAAGAATATCAATTCCCCATTACGTGAAAGGCCAGAAACTCTAGATGTTGATCAACTCCATCTGAGGTTGCCTAATTATAGGAGCATAAAGCTAGCACTTAACACACTTTTGCACAAAATCATGGGCATCTTTAACTATAGTTGGCCAATAGTAACCCCATCGAATGATATTCTTAGCAAGCATGTGGGGTCTTATGTGGCTCTCACAAAATTCGAGGTGCACTTCTTAAAGTATGTAATTTGCCTACTGCAACCCTATGCATCGGAGCAGAGGTTGGAGGTAAGATCGTTTGTAAAGAACGCCGTCTTGTATGACATAGTGGGGCACCTTTAACTTCAATTTTCTCGCCTCATTTTTGTCATCTGGCAGTTCCTCATTTTGCAAATACTTTCATATGGGAGTCATCCAGTTATTTCCCGCCTTCTTGATGGTCATGGTGGCCTTTTCTTCAATACTTCTGCAAAGGAGTATCTCCAATAAGACCTTTTTGTTCAGATTAGAAAACACGGAAGATGCCAACTTGCTTAGGGCATCGGCCCTTTTGTTTTTGGACCTGAGGATTTGCACAATCTTGAAGCTATCAAAAGAATGACCAAGATGGCGTACCTTATCAAGATACTTCTTCATTTGGGGTTCTTTGGCTTCATAAGAACCTTGTACCTGATTGACGACTATTTGAGAGTCGCTGTATGCACACACTTCTTTCGCTTTCATCCTTTGAGCTAGCTTTAGCCCTGTGATTAAGGTTTCATATTCAGTTTTGTTATTAGTCGCTTTGAAGTCAAAGCGCAAGGCATAGGTGATCTCTACGCCCTCTGGATTGCACAACAAGAGTCATGCTCCATTGCCATCTTCGCTCAACGCACCATCGACGTAGAAGGTCCAGGCCTTTGAATCCTCTACTTCTTTCTTTACTGGTGTGGGCAATGTTAAAGGACTGGCCTTTGGGGTCTCCACAATAGGCATCTCTGTTTTGAAATCTGCGAGAGCTTGAGCCTTTATTGCTGTTCGAGGTTGGTACTAAATATCGTGTTCCCTCAACTTCATGGCCCATTTTGCTAGCCTCCGAAATCTTCTGGCTTAAAGAGTATCTGCTTAATGGGTTGATCGATGAGAACCCATATGGGGTGAGCTTGGAAATAAGGCCTCAACCTTCGAGCAGCATGGATCAACGCCAGGACTATCTTCTCTATCGGGAAATACCTCATCTTAGCTCCTTGAAGGGCACGACTGACGTAGTAGACTAGTCTTGCACGCCATTCACATCGCGGATGAGTACTAAGCTAAGGGTGTTATTTGAGGACTCCAAATACAGATATAAGACCTCTCCAGGTACAGGCACTATGAGTGCCGGTAGGCTTGCCAGATGTCTTTTTTACTTTTCAAAAGTTTTCTAGCAATCTTTATTCCACTTGAACTTCTTGGCTTCCATTAAGGTCTGAAAGAATGGAACATGTCAATCAGCAAATCGTGATAGAATGCATTCATAGCGCCCCGAACTGGTAAACTTCTAGACCTCCTTTAAAGTTCAAGGAGGTGTCATCTCTATGATGGCTTTTATCTTATCTGGGTTGGCTTAAATTCCTTTCTTAAAAACTATAAATCCCAAAAAATTTCTAGATCATACCCCAAAAGTACACTTTTTGGGGTTCAAACGCATTTTCACTTTTAACATGGTTTGCAAGGTTTGTTCCAAATCTCTGGTGCACTCTCACTTTTCTTTGATTTTATCACCATGTCATCCACATATACCTTCAAGTTCCTACCAATCTGATCTGAAAACACCTGATTTTCCAAGCAATGGTAGGTCACTCCTACATTATCCAACCCAAAAAGCATCTTTGTATAGTAGAAAACTCCCATCTTTGTGACGAATGCAATTTTCTCAGCATTTTTTTCAACCATCAAGATTTGATGGTAACCTTTTGTAGACATCGAGGAACATAAGGACCTTATACCCCGAAATGGATTTGACTTTCTGGTCGATCACTAGCAAGGGATAACAATCTTTTGGATGGTATTTGTTAAGGTCAGTGTAATCAATGCACATCCGCCAACTATCATCGGATTTCTTGACCAGCACTGGATTAAATAACCAAGTATGGTAGAATACCTCTTTGATGATATCAAACTGAAGTAGTTTTTTCACTTCTTCATTGACCACCAAGTTCTTGTCCAGAGTCAATGATGCTTTCTTTTGTTACACGGGCTTAACTTTGGGATGGATGTTAAGCTTGTGTGTTATAAGAGATGGTGAGATCCAAAGCATATCCTTTGGGCCCCATGCAAAAACTTCTTTGTATTGCCGGAGAAGATGAATAACGTGATTTTTATTGAGGCCGGCAACATAACTCCAACCTTGACCACCTGTTAGGGTGCGTAGTCTACTACAACTTCTTGCACCGTTAGTGATCTCTTGAGACCTTTGTGTGGCCCGACCTCTTGGGAGCTATAAGGTGTTACCTCAGCCCTTGGCATCTCGGGGTCTCAGGTGTAACCTCGAGTTCTTGGCATCTTGGGGTCTCCAATATGTGACCGCAGAGTTCCCAGAGATATTACGAGTATGATCGAGGTTTTCAATAGGAAGTGGTGCACTTTTGCCTTTGTCTGTTCTCCTCTGAAGTAGTGCCTTGGGGTTGAACTGTAACACTACTGAGGTCTGAATGGCATGTATGCCCTTTGTCAAAGTATTTTTACTTTTTATTGCGATACGCATGCATTCTCTTGCTGCATATTGATCTTCTCGCACTAATGTCACTCCGTGTTTGATAAGAAATTTCATGACCAAATGGTAAGTGACCAAATGGCCTTGGCCTTGTTCATCCATGATCTCTCGATGATTACATTAAAGGGAGATGGAACATCAACGATGTAGAAGTCCATCAATATAGTTTTATCTCGGGGGTAATCCCCCACCGTAATGGCAAGTATGATTATACCCACTAGATGAACTTTGTGAGCAAATGTCACTAAAGGCATACTGGACGGTTTTAACGCCAGCTTGCGAAAACATTTGATATGTAGGACATCGACTATGCTACCATTGTCAACATAGACTCAATGTACCTCCTTATTCGTTACTATGGCTTTAATAACCAAAACATCATTGTACAGGCTAATGGTAGGAAATGCATCTTCCTTTGAAAAAAAAGATGACTTCGAAAGGTTTAAAATATTTGTTGACTAGCTCTAAAGGAGGAATCCTCCTTGCATTGGCTTTAATTGCATACTGCAATTGACTTTCTGAGTAGCCATCGAATATGGTGTGGTTGACACCAGTAACATTGCGGTTATCATTAGGCGAAGGTTGAGATGTTAGCTATTGTAGAGGGTTGGTTTGATATTGTTGATACGGTTAATTCTTGGAAGAGTCCCACCTTTGTCGATAGTCTGCCTGGTGTGAAGATGGACCTCGGCCGCCTTGCCTTCCACATCGTCTTCCAAAGTGGTAGCCACCTCTCTAGCCTCAAAACTGAGGTTGGGCCCCTGAATGCCACCTTTGGATATACTGGCCTAGCATTCCATTATGGATGCAGTCTTCTATCTCCTTTTTTAGGTCTTTATAGTCCTCAGTATCATGTCCATGGTCATTGTGGAAAGCACACCAAAGATGCCGAAGTCTTTTATGAGATGCATGATCAATAGAAGAGCAGTGCGAGAGATCCCTATGTATGAAAAGGATCTCTGTGCGACTCTTGGTTAGCGGTGTTAGGCTTTTTTCTTGAATTCGAGGTTTCAAATGACCCCAACTGTAGTTGAACCTATAGAATGAACTTCTTTGGGGGTTCTTCCCTTTGGCATCTTCTTGATGCATTTTCTCATGTTTTTCATTTTCTCTCTTCTTTCGATTAGTTTCTTCTCCCTTTGTGTAATTTTCTACCATCTGTCACAACGTCAAAGTATTAGATGGGGTTTCCCGTGCTAACTTCGTGTAGAATGGTCCAAGATTCAAACTATTCATGAAGACCAAGATTACCAACTAATCTGTTTGATCAACCACCTACGGGTTGTCATCATTGAACCTTTCAACATATGACTTAAGGGATTCATCATTCCCCTACTTGAGGTTCATTAGATTTGCAGTCGTTTTGTGGAACTTTTTCCTCTGAAAGAAACAAGTATGGAAAAATTATGCAAACTATCTGAATGATGAGACACTATTACGTGAAAGGCCATCGATCCATACTCGTGATTTTCCACTCAAATAAATGGGAAATGATTTACACATGACTTCCATCGGAGCATTTTTTAAGTTCATCTTGTATTTAAATCGCGATAGAAAGTTTAGGGGGTTAGAATCCGCCTCATAGGATGGAATTTCATTGGGCAATTTAAATCCAGCTGACATTGGGTACGGCATTATATCAGGCGTGAAAGATGATGAGGTGTCCTTTTCGTCTTCAGAACCCAACAAACTGTGAATATCATCAGCCACTCTATTGCTGATTTGAGAAAAATCATTATGTCGCGGGTGTTTTGGGTCATGTTTTGACTTAACCCTAGAACGGGTGTTTGTATAATTGTTGTCAACATGAGAAGCCGAAGTTTCATTTTTGTCATCATTCCTCTTCCGGCTGCCACGTTCTTGGTTGCTAGGTCTTGGTTCATCTTCGTACGGGTGTAGATTATGCCTAACCCTTCGAAACTCTTCAAACTGCGCACAATGCAACTCCATAAAAGCTCTATCATCCGCTTCATGCTGTCTCCGAGCTAGTGAATCATCTCGATTTGAAGTCGTGCACTGTGAATGTTCACTTTCTTGAATGGAGAGGTGTTCTGAACATTTAGGGATTCCACCCAAATGCAAAAATCATTTTTTGCAGGGCTCAAACGACTACATCGTGCCCTTCCTGGCTAGTTCCTTCTGCTGCCCTCTGTCCTCCAAATTTGGTATCCACCATCTTCGTATAGGTCAGAATCGAAAAGGAGATTGCAAATATTCCTTCAAAAATTAAGAAATTTCTCCCCACAAATGGCGCCACTTGATAAAGGCCAAATCCGCAACCCAACTAAGATCCGATAAGATGGTTTAGATCCAAGATTCTTCATCGTCCTAGTTGATAATTAATTATGCAAAATAGATCACAGGGTGGTTCTCAGGTAAATTCTCGATGTCTAAGTTAGTGCTTAGTTAGAGTATAGTAATTTTTAATTGTCGGAGAATGTCCGTGCAGTCATCTTTAGGGTTTATGTACCTTCTTAGTCATTCATGGGATTGGTTTCCACATTTAGCGTGGGTTACAATTATAATCGTTGATTACCATAATATCCTTCCTTGATATTTGCCTATTGTCACACACTTGTGGATAAGTATAACTTTCTTTGAGTTCTCATTTCATGATGCGAGAGTCCAAGGTCCTAAACACTTAGTGTGAGTTCAATGTGTTTTTGTTCTCAACTTTGATTCGAGTTCAAGATGTAACTAGGGAATATTCTATTGAAGTTTAGGTCTTTGGCCTTTACATGCCACAGAGGTCCAAACCTTCCTCCAAGTTCTCACCTTGTCATCGAGGTTCGGACCTTCGCTCAGAGGTCTCACCTTGTTGCTAAGGTCTAGCCTTTGATCTGTTGATGTGATCTTGGCTCCAAGGTCTCGTCTCATATTGAGGTCCGATCTTTGATTCTTAGGCGAGACAAAGATCAGCCTCAAAATTGGATCCATGGTCATCATTAAAAATTTTGAAAGCTGCTAATCTCACGGTTGGGTTGGATTTGATAATTACAACTTTGTTGTGTATCTTTGTTCCATTCTGTTTCTACTAAGTTCCAATTATCTTTCTTTTGCTACTAACTTGGTTTAATTTAGATTTCTTTATTCCTTTGATAGATTGTGCATGGGAGTTAAAAGGTTGCCACTTGTAAACATCTTTATTTATTCTTGTTTCTTAACCAATATCCAAAAAGGGCTCAACCTCAGCCATCTCCATCGACTAGGCGACATGATGAACCCACTCTTCATACCCATACTCACATGAGCAAATGCATGGCTATCCT
The DNA here is from genome assembly GCA_020080225.1 of Gynochthodes officinalis. NCBI lineage: Eukaryota > Viridiplantae > Streptophyta > Magnoliopsida > Gentianales > Rubiaceae > Gynochthodes > Gynochthodes officinalis. The sequence continues at coordinate 34,062,280 of CM034617.1, forward strand.
TCCACCAATAGAATCTAGTCTACGAGGGAATCTCAAATTTTCCACCGAGATGCACAAACAAAAGTAGCCTCGACTTTGCCAACGCAAAATTCTTTCCTGTAAGTACATTCGCTATCCTACTTTGGAAGAATTAGGTATTCAGGTATTCAGGTAGCTTTTGATGACATGATTGCTAACTTTGGTTGGACTAAATATATTGAGATTATTGTCCAGTGTTATATATGTTTTCTAGTGTTTATTGAATTAACTAGGGAGTTTTACACCACCTTTGAATTCAATAAACCCAAAAAATTTACTTTGGATAGTCCAAGAGTGGGCCAATATCGATTTATGGGAAAAGAATTCAAACGATCAATTAATGAGTTCAGTCTAGCCTTTGGGTTTATCACCAAAGAATATGCACAAATTTCTAATTATAAGGATTCCCGAGTTGATTTTGATGATATATTTGTACTGTATACCTTATAGAAGTATATGTCTGTTGATTGTGATAGTTATGATCCAAGGCAGTTGAAAGGTACTTACCTTTGTGAACTTGTCTAGAAGCATCTGCACTGATTTTTAACTTATGGTTATTATGGTAGGAAGGATAGTTCAGTCACTTTTACGAAATATAAATTCTTTTTCATCTAGGCTATGTTGAATAATGTGAAGGTTAATTTGGGGCGGTGGCTTGCAACTCAATTCCATACGGTGCTTAGAAAACAATGAAGTTTAATTTTAAGTTCTTATATCACACATTTAGGGTCCGTTTGGACAGATTGTTTTCATTTGCAAATAAGAAAATTCTCAAATAAAAAAAAAAAACCTATCCAAACACATTTTTATTTCAAAATTTAGAATTCAAATTTTTCCACTCAAATTCCTCTCACATAAGTTTAAAAAATTTTCCCTCTTATTTTTTCTCTCCAAAATACTTTTCTATCAATAAATAGCCACCAAAATTTTCATACATTCCAATACAACTTTTTCCATTTGCAAATAAAATTGCCTTGTCCAAATGGGCCCTTAGCTATAATACTTGGTTTACTTGATATGAGGCATAATGATTTGCATATAACTTGTGAGATGGAAACCTTAGATATGAATTGTTTGCTCTAGATAGAACGTGTTGAGTTGCATGAAGGTGCTTATCATTTTTTTCAGCCTAGACCCTACTTTTTCCTTGGTAACAAAGTTCTAATTAAGCATTGCAAAGTTCAAGATGAGTCCCCTCAAGTTGATGATGATACTAGCCCATCCTCTTTGGCGACTACTCCTCTTTGTCTTTCTCCACCGCCGCATCACGGTACTAATTATTTGCAGCAAATTGACTAATGCCTTAGGAAATTGGAGAAAAATCTGGCTATGTTTTCGACTACATGGGGATTACTCCACCTTGTGCTCCCCCGCCTTAGCTACCCTAGTTCTTATGCTCAAGGTATAGGGAAGTTGTTTGGGCGTTATCTTTATCTTTTCATACCTTCTTGTGATTGTGAGCATATTTTTCATACATTGGGTACAATATGTGATTGGTATAGGGGAGGGTTCTTGTGCTTCAATGAGAAAATTGTTTCATTGATTTGTTGTTTATTTCCAAATTTCTCAATTGCTACAAAAAATAATAGTAATAAAAAGAAAAAAGAAAAAAAATCAATTATGCTTGGACTTATGTAGAGGCAATCAAGGATATGTATGAGGGTGTTACTACATGCATGATGGCTTGTAATGGAAGATCAAGCTATTTTCCAATCACAGTGGGTTTACACCAAGGATCTGCTTTGAGTCCTTATCTTTTTGCCCTAGTTATGGACGAGATAACAAAGAATTTCCAAGATGAGGTGCCGTGGTGTATGCTATTTATAGATAATATTGTGTTTTTGATGAGACCAGGGCTGGGGTAGACGTTAAATTAGAATTATAGAGAAGTACATTGGAGTCAAAAGAATTTACGTTAAGTAGAAATAAGACTAAATACATGAAGTGTAAGTTCGACATGGCAAGATGAGAAGACGAAGATTTCGTGAGTATGCGCGAATAGGAAGTACCTAGGAAAAATGCTTTTAGATATCTGTGATCAATATTGCAATAAGGGGGAGAGATTGATGAAGATGTAAGCCATGGAATTAGAGCAAGTTTGATGAAATGGCACAATGCATCAAGGTTTTTGTGTGACCACAAAATCCCATTTAGGTTAAAAGGAAAATTTTATAGAACATCGAGAAGACCGTCAATGCTATACGGAGCTGAATGTTGCCAACACAAAAACAATATGAGCATAAGTTGGGAGTAGCGGAAATGAGGATGTTAAGGTGGATATGTGGTCAGATAATAATGGATAGGATAAGATAAGAAATGAGGATATTTGACAAAAAGTTAGAGTAGCACCGGTGGAAAAAAGAATGAGAGAACAGTAGGAAATCAAATACTAAATGCAACGGAAATTTAAAATTTTTTATTTCCTCCAAGATTCTTACGAAGTGATTTCAGATCAATCGTGAAGAGATTTACCTTTACTGGTAGCTGCTGAACTTTCTTTTGAAGACTTTTGCTCGTCGAATTACAGCAACACTCAGCGAAGCCTGGCCTCTATGGTATCCACATGATCGTCTCCAAGTTCCCAGTTAATTGTCACACAATTAACCCAAGAAAGAAGCAGCAAAACTTGATGGTGCTAGCCAACAGTTTCTGCCTTCAATTTTTCCAAATTTGAAGCTTCTCAAGCTTCGGTTTTTCCTTGCTTCTTTGACAAGAAAGCAACTGTTATTTTTCTCTAAAGAATAGCCGAAGTGCTGCTTATTGTTTTCTTGAAAAATGACTTTTATTTTCTTCACAAGAAAAGGCCAAAAGGAATTTTTCCAAAACAGCAAGCAAGGATTGGTTTTGGCTTTCTTTTGCTGCAAAATTTTTTTTCACATGGCTTTTTGATGTAGCAAATAATAGCGTGTTTTCTACTCACATTTAGGGTTTGAGGCTACTAAAACTTTATGTCCAAATATATAGAAATAGATTAGGGTAAAACTACTTGTAAAGAGTTTTACTTGAACTACAAGTTCTAATCCATTTTTGGAACTTTCTAAATTTCAGCTTTCTAAATTTCAATGGTTACCAAAATAAGAATCTCATTCTTATTTGGCTTTTAATTTCAATTTCAATTTCGATTTTTACATGAATTAATAAATCCAAAACTATTTCAGATTTATTAACACAAAACCAAAACTATTTAGAATCCAAAACCGAATACCGTTTTAAACCAGAAACCTTATAGAGTCCTATTTGCAATCGGATTCTTAAATTAACCAAAATTCATCACATGAATTTTACACTTCTTTTTCATACGATCTAAGTGTGTGACCCAATAGTTTCTTATAACGTTGGCAATGACATAAAATCTATTTTATGCCATAAGCATTGAGCGGTGTCTAGCAATACATTAATGCTACCCAAGTTATAAGAATGTTAGTAATTCGACATTATTTTTCTTGTGATAAATGTTACCATGTAATTCAATCCTTTTGCCCTAGATATCTTGATTGAACACGAGCCATGGAGCGTGTCACACTCGTATAGTTTAATCTTTGCATTTCTCGATTCTCAAATAGACACATCTAAGCAAATGAGCTCGATATCACATATCGACTCATTTGAGCACGGCCATGCATTTTATGGTCTCACTTGATTAACAGGCCCAAAGATATCACTCTCAATATTTAGGAGGGGCAAATCCTATCTTGATCATTCAATATTTCACTACATGATTTATTGCATATCCAATTGCTACTTTTATAGTTCACATTTTTACAGGTAACGTTTAGTAGCATCAAAACATACAACTCCTCATATTAAGATATCTGATGATCTCATGTATAGGGATCATTTACACCATCATCACTATGAGATATGCTTATGACACTTCATTTAATAACCCATGTAGCATTTCTCATAGCAGGTCGATCAAGTTATAATTCTCTAACATATACCTATGTGTTGACTTGATATCTCATATAATGACACGTTTTATTAGTCACTACACATGCTAGTCTTAATGCATTATCATTGTCCCTTTAATGATAATACTTGACTAGGAATTGTTTTAGAATAATTAAATTCTACAGACATTATTATATTTATTTATAATACGCAAATATGAAATCAAACATAATAATAAATTACCACAAATTATAAACATTATGGTACATATATATGCCCAAACAATCATCACATGATTGGTCTTTAGGGCATAATCCAACAAAAACATAGATTGAGATGGTTTGAGCATATTCTTCGAAGACCCTAAATGCTCCGGTAAGAACAAAAATTTGTTATAAAGAGTATAACAAGAAGAAAGGAAGAGGTCGACCGAAACTTACTGATGAAAATATGAGAACCAAAGTTAAAACAAACAACCATCCAGCCGAGACAACTCAACCAGATTCAAGAGAGACAAATCTAAAAGTACAAGTCGGATGTTTAGTTGAGAATTAGCCTACAAAGAGACATCCACACCTTGATCCATTACAAGGTATTAGAAGGCCTATGACTAGATTGCAAATTAAAAGAATGAAAACTGCTTTAGTAACACTTATAACCAAGTTAAGTGAAGCTCAAGAAACTAAGGCAGCAATGAAAGCAAAGAAGAATTCCGGTCTTAGTTCATCATTTGTCATTCTAGTCATCAATGAAGACTCAAGAATGAAGGATCGAGTGTGGCTAATTTTCACATGTGTAATCAAGATCCTTAGGCCACTTCTCGTCACAATCCTAGTTCGAATTTTGAAGGTTCTACTTCGGAAGTTTGGAACTCAATTTGGCCTTGGAAAATTTCAGCATTTGGCCTTGGAAGGTTCCAACATTAGGCCAATTTTAGGAAGCTCAAATGGATGTTTTTGGCAGTCTAATTCCAGCTCTATTCAGCTCCATTCCATTCAGCACTTGGAATTATGATTTAGGCAATTCCATTCAACACTTGGTTATTGATTTAGGAAGCTCAAGCTCAAGCTCAGCTCAAGTTCTAGTCAAAAATTGGATTTCAATTCCAGAAATTCTAGCCACACTTGGACTTCAGTTTTGGCAATCTATCAAGTATTTCCATTACTTGATCATGAACGACATTAGAAGCATATAAAGTTAGAGCCATGATATTTAAAGAAGCTTCCAAATCCAATGCAAGTTTGGACGAAATTAAGCTTGGCCATATACAACAGAAGTTCAGCCCGCTCAACTCAGTTAATCTTTGGATTAGTTTTAGGCAACTTTATTTGTTATTTCCTTTCCTTAGATTAGGAGTCTTTCTTTTTAGTAATTATTTCTTTAGTTAGTTTCCTACAAAGCTAATCCAACTAGGGAATGGCTTTCTTAATTCTTACAACTTGTAACCTATAAATAGAGGCTATTCAGCCCCAAGAAATACAGACTTGATTCAAATACAAACCAGAGAGCTTTATTGCTTTTCTTTAAGTTCTAGTTTAGAACTTGCTTTGAGTCTTTGAGGATAGCCTCTTAGGTTCATGTTTAAGCTATCTTGTTGAGTTTTTTTCACTCAACAATTTGAGTGTGCTTCTTGGTTCCAAGGATAGTTCAATTCTCAACTTTGAGTTTGGATAATTCCTTCAGGTGTCAAGTGGACAAAAGCAAGGTCCTTCTTCAATCTTGGAGTTGGTGTCTTGCTAAAGGAAGACTTAGTTCAGCCTAAAGGATGATACTAGGACCAACACTCTGATATAAGTTCAGATTTTATTCTCTTGGTTTAAAATTTGTATCACTTACATAGGGGAAAGTAGTAAAAAAAGATTTAGGGGAGTGGGAAATAAATTGGCGTACGGTTTATCTTAGGACAAAGTGGAGGAAAACTATTAGCGTGGTGGAAGAGTAAAATTCCTTTGTTCCCAACTACCCTTTCTAGTCCTAGCCCCTTTTCCCTTTATTTTTGTTATATCTTGTTATTTATTTATTTATTTTGGGTTCATCGACGCCGACTCCAACCAGTTTGGGATAAAGGTGATGTTGATGTTGATGCTTGGACTTTAGTATGTTTGAAATTTTGAATTTTCTTTTTTTTTTTTTTTGGAATCTTTGCCACTCTTGATACTTGTTCTAGAATAATTTCGAATTAATATGCATTAGTGATTTGAGTTTGGATTGCATTAAGGAAAGAAGTATGATTAGCTTTTTGTTTTGAATGTTTGAGCATTTCGTTGATCTTTATGATTGAGTTTAATGAGAATGTGCAAGATTTGATACATTTAAACACTTACGTGAGCTTTTGAACCTATGAGCATTTCTCTTCTTGCTCTCATTTTCTTTGTTGAGTGTTGTCAAACATAGTTTGTTTATTCTAGAACTTGCTCTGTTATGCATGTTGAAACCACATTTCTGAATTCATGCAATAAAATGATAAGGGCACTTAGGTTTAGCCAATTTTGACTTTCGAAAAAAAAAAACCCGACATTCATTACTGTTCCCATAGATATCCAGTATTGAGCTTAGTACTTTCTTTTTTTTTAATACTTTAATGTTTAGCCCTAAACCTTTTGTCTTTGTTTACCTTGTTGAGTCCATTATCAAGGATATAGGAAATGAATTGTATGATAAACATTTGGATGGGTGCAAGTAAGGAGTGAGGGGAAATAAAATTAAGAAAAAAAATGAGAGAGAAAGAAGAAAAAAAAAGTTCAGAGAATTTATCCTTGTGAATATGAAGATTGGATAGATGAAGTGTTCTTAATTGTATGCAAGAAGTCCAATTATATTATGTAATTGCAAAAAAGGGGATAAATCTTGTTTGGAATGTAGAAAAGTGGTTCCAATGTGCTAATGATGTTTTTTTTCGTGAATCATGCAAGGAAGTTCAATCATATCTTGAGTTTTATAATCCTAATTTTCGTTTCTTTTCTTTATCTTTACCTAAGCCCTATTACAACCCTTATAAGACCTTTTGATTTTTGCATTGAGTTCATTTTGTTTAGTGGTGGAGATATGATATATGAGCAAATTTATGATAATGACATGCTATATTTTGATTTGAATGTTAAATAGAATCCTAAGCACTTTAAGTGAGTAGAGTGCAACCTATGGGAAGGAATAAAATTTTGTTGCCTTTTATTTCGATGAAATTGTTGAGATGGATGAGATGATTATATTTTATTTGGAAAATTTATGCTAAGCATGCTTGTTATCTAAATTGTTGTTTCAACTTGAAGTACATGTGTGTAATGACTTAGAGTTATTCGTGAATGAGTTGAGAGAGAGGAAAGAGGTGAAGAGAGAATAATGGGTATGTTGGATTTCTTGCATGCTTAAGGAGAAACATGATTTAGTTGTAGGAAAATTTGATAGGACTCATAATGTTTATATTGATTATTCATATTTCCCCCAATTTTGGATTGTTTTTATGTTGAGTTTAATTTGTTTATTTATATTTTGTTTTAGATGTTAGAAGACTTGTTCCTAGAAGGTGTGGACGCATATTCAGCCAACTAGAATCCCAACCAGAAGACTTCTTTGTGTAAGGTGTGGGCATGCCTTATTAGTTGCTTAGTTAAACAAACTTTATTTTGAAAAAGGAAGTTTGTTGGTGGTTGGTTACAAGAAGGGGAACAGTTTTCTGTAGCAAACCAAAAAGATTAGACTGTTGTTATAATTAGAAATGTTTTCTAGATTAATTATCCTTATCTTCCCTTTAGGTGAGAGTTTGAAGTTAAACATTTTGTTAGACGTAGTATCTTATCACCATTATCTAGGAGAAACAATCATTATCACTACAAGCACACACTCTTTTTAATAGACATTCCATTTTTGTCCTTCTTCTCAAGAGTTTTTTTTGCAAAAGAAAAGCAATGTTGTCCACCATGAGTGGTTAGTAGTTTTTTTTCTGATTCAAGAGATATTTTGGATTCAATTGCCATGATTTTGAGGTTTTTTGTTTAACTATTTCTTTACTTTTAATTAAAGTACTTGTTGATTCTTGCTTCTATTTTCTATGAATGATTTGTGCTTATCAAATTGATTCATTACTTTTTGTTCTATTGCTATCTGTAAGTTTAATGATCTATAATTGTTATAAATAAATGGAATAAGAAGCAACTAGGTTAAGTGTCTACATGAGTCTAAACATGCATAATTGATACCAATATAGTGTCATATGACATTTCCTTTGCAATACTTCAAAATTTTGACTCGCTTTTGATGCCACTTACGTTTTGACTTTCATTGGCTAATGATTATTTTCTAGACCAAATTAGCCCAAATGGTTGAAGGTTACGGAGGCTATGTATACCGAAATTAAAATTTTCCTATTGCATCAGCTTATCCTGAATATGGCTAGCTAGTTGTGAGTTACAATTTTTTTTTTTTAATTTTGAGCATACTTTCTACTACTTATGTTGTTTACTATGTTTGGTTTGTATTTTTATTTGTAAAAAATTAACTTTTTTCAACCATAAAAATAAAATATTCAAATAATTTTTTGTTTCAAAATTTAAAATTTAAGTTCTCTCCAAAATTCTTCTCACGTTATTTAAAAAAAAATTTCCCTCTAATTTACTTTTTCATATAACTTTTTTTTACAAAAAAATTTCATCAAAATTTTCACTTATTCAAATACAAAATTTTCAAATACATCACAATCCAAACATAGCCGCTATTTATGGAGAGAATATAACTTGATGCATTATTTGCGACAAACATTCATTCAACTGGCTTCTCTTTTCCAATTCTATAATTAATTGGTCATTTTGTGTTTATTTTAGGCTTCGTTTGGATTGTTCTTATTTGAGAAAAGTTATATTGAAATGTGTGAAAATTTTGGTGGGTATTTTTTTGATAGAAAATGTATTTTGGAGGGAAAAATAAAAGGAAATTTTTTTAAAATTATGTGAGAGGAATTTGAATGGGAAAATTTAAATTTTAAATTTTAAAACAAAAATGTGTTTAAATATTTTTTTTTTATTGAAGAATTTTTTTATTCACAAATACAAACTCCCTATCCAAACGAGGCCTTTGATATATATGCTTACTTCTAATTTAAAGTGGTTTCACAAGAGTACGTAAAGAATCGCCATTGTTGTTTCGTGAGTTTGCATTGTATATTATTCAATAATCCCATGCATTTGCAAATCTTTTCCTAACTTACGTGAGCCATGGCATTTCTTGAATTTCGAGATGGATTAAGAAGAAATAAATAATGTTGGAAGGTGTTTTTTGAGTTTGTGGTTTTTTGTGGGGAAGTTTGGAATTTGATTGAGGATTGTCATTCAAGGTGGCAAGACACCTCGGGCAATTCTTTTGGGTTTTAGGTTCTCTTCAAAAGCAGTTTTTTTGTACTTCCTCTGTTTTTTTTTTTTTTTGGGGCAGCATTTTCTTGTTCTATTGTTTCGCAATCACATTTGTTCAATATTTCTCTTCACTCTTTAGGAATCTATAAATTATAAAAAGGGATTGTGGCATATTCCTTCAACAATTATAAAATAAAATACATCTTATAATCATTATTTACTCTAATAGCGAGTAAAAGACATAGAAGGCAATAGGCTAGCTTTTAAGCCAAAGATGCATAGTTGCATATATGAGTTTTTGAAATTCAAAGATTGAAATGTTAACTATTTTCACAATGATCTACACCTTGAATGATTTGGGAGATTGAAAAGATATAATTAGGGAGGGAGGGGGAAATTCACTACAAGTATTTTGGTTTTTAGTGATGGAATACCTAGTAGCGAAAAAAATATCATCACTAAATACCCTTTAGTAACCAAAAATTTTGTCGCTACTAATTTTTCATCTACTCCCAAACTTTAGTGATGAGTCATGAAGTCGTTACTAAAGAGTGTAGCGAAGCTTTCGCCAAAATGGTCGTAATTAGTGACAAGACATTGGTGACATTAGTTCTCTTCACTAAAATCATATAGTTTATTCATTAGTAGCGAAATTTTTGTCGTCACCAATTTGAATGCCTTTTAGTAGTGAATTTTTTCGGTCACTAATTTCTTATAACATATGTAACTTATACTACTTATATATGATTTTTAATTAAATTCTTAATTATATGGATATATGTGAAATATCATTAATTCAAAAATAGAAAAAAAAATAGTGTATTATAAAAATGAATTTTCTGGTGCAAAGAAAAATTTAATTAGTAAAATAGGCACCATAAAAATGAAAATAGTTATAATCTTTTAATTCATATTTTTATACATATATAGTTTTAGTGTGTAATATTATTAAATATGGAGATATAAAATATTTATTTTAATGTATAATAAAAAGGAATATTGTAAATTTTAAGAATAATATATGTTTTAAGCCAATTAGTTTGGGATAGAGTAGATAAAATGTTTTGGGCTAAATTAATTGGGCCACAACTTATATAAGGATTGGGCTCTTTTAGTTAAGGATAATGATTGGGCTATATAATTTATTTATTGGGCCAAAGTTAACTTTGTAAATGTATAGTTCTTAATACCCAATAATTGTACTAATACACCTTAATATATATGAATTTGCCTACATTATTTGACATTAAGAATAAAGTATTTTTTTAGTTACATTATCACATACTTATAATTGCATTTCTCTGACTAAAAATAATGATTGGATTAAACATATTCTTCCTTATACCAAACTTAGCTTGCTTGTATTATAATTCTGAATTTCTAATAATTGTACTAAACCCCGTATGCAATTCCAATTCAACCAACTAGGTCGATCTATATCGTCGAAGCCTATGATATGTTCTGCCAAACCAGGCCAAGCCCATTCAGAGTTGAATTGGGCTAGACATTCCATGGACGAATACAGTCCAAACATCATCAAACGACTACAGTCGACAAGGCATTCGGTAGACTTGACCCCAAATGCTGACGTCAATATTGAAGAATTGGGTTAAATGCGCATCGAAGTGGGATGATGCGCATCGGGCGGGATCATCGTCTGACGTCCGGCGTGACACAACTTTGCATATACCAACAAAGGATCTGGCCGCGTTCATATCAAAATTCACAAACAATTTAATGTTTAGCAAGGAAAAAATTCAGGATATCCTAAACCACGCAACCAAGGTTGCCCATGTACAGAACGCGATGTATACAAAATAATTGTACCACAATTATTACCCTTTATATTTAAACAAATATCTACAAACACTTGCAGAATTAGACAACTATCTACAAACATGCTTTTAATTAGACAATTACTCCCAGCAAACAGCACAATATGGTCCAATTCCCGCAAAGTACCCATTTCAAAGTACACAAATGGGCATCGCAATGGAAATAACACATCAATATCGTACAACTACACCATAATACGCATTCATATGCATCGCATGTAAATAGCAACCACCGACAAATACGTACCGTATACAATTAACTGGGACATAACCAAATACCAAAATACCGCTTAATATGCAAGCGAATTTCGTTAACTCGAAATTTCAATAATTCTTTGAATAATACACATAGCGAGCGGGAAAAACCCCCCCTAACATTTTAACGATTCAAAATTTGAATGCATATACTGTGCGGTCAAAAAGTCTAAAGTGTAAAGATATGTCTCGTAGAGACACAAATTTCGAAGGGCCAAAATTTGATTCCATGTATGGTACGATAAAAATGATGTACAGTATACGTCGCTTCAACGTCAGCTATGCTTGCCAAAGATCCAATCTTCGGCTGCCACGTGTATTTTTTGGGCTCCAAGTATGTCTTGTCGACTCACAAATTTCGAAGGGGCAAAATACTGTTTGGACAAAAAGTGCTACAGTGTAAAGCACTCTTTAGTACGCTGCGCTTGCCAAAGATCCAATCTTTGGCTGCCTCGTGTCTTTCGTGGGCTCCAAGGAATCTTTCTACTACACATAACAAAAGGTGCTCCCTCCAAGCTTAAAATGGAAGATTCTGACGTGGCGCTCTCTACGCTGACGTGGCCACTAAATCCCTCCGCACTACAGTGACATCCCTATGTACTGTGCCGACATTGCGGCACCAAACGCAGCGTGTTGTAGGGACTGAAACGCAATCTCGGCCTTACACGTGGCGTGGGGCCCGCATTTTAAGGGTGGGATGAAACGGCCCTGATAAATGTGGTGAAGAGGCCAAATGGCTACGAAACTTCTTAGAGGATATTCCAGAATGGCCAGAACTTGTGCTTGCTATATGTATACATTGTGATAGCCAAGCTACTATTGGGAGGGCACAGAATGTGATGTGCCACGGTAAGTCAAGACATATACGTCGTCGACATAATACCATTAGACAACTTATCTCAACTGGAGTCATAACAATTGATTATGTAAGATCAAAAAAATATTGCGGATCCGCTGACCAAAGGGTTAAATAGAGATAAAGTTGAACAATCATCAAGGAGAATGGGACTTAAGGCCATGAATGAATAGGTTGATTACAGTGGAAACCTAACCTAGTTGACTGGAGATCCCAAGATCTAGGTTCAATAGGACAACTAAACTATTAAGACCAAAGCGAGATCCTTTGTGAAGGTTATCCTTCTAACTATTACTATGATAGGAACAGTGATGCCCGTAAGGAATAGGTTAAACTCATACTTTTAATGATTCATACGCATTGGATGAATATTGGATCCAAGCGAAGTAATGCGGGTTATTCTTAAGTATGAAATCACCTATGTGAGAGAGAAGAAGGGCCACTTCAAAGGAGAATTGTCAAGGTTCAATTCTTTAGAGACTCTCACAAAACCAGGACGATGTCTATGGCCAAAATGGACAAAACCATGAGAACTGAAAATGTGTCAGGGGAATGCCTGTGTGAAGTATATCATCATTTACACAAACGGCAGAACAGTTCAAGGACACTACGTCTACTGGTCAGCCAGTAAAGTAAATGTACTTTCACAAGTGAAGGTTCAAGGACTAAAATCTACCTATCCTATGTAGATATTACTCGTAGAACTCTATCACCATATCGAGTCTTTGTTTTATTTCATCATTTGTTTATTTCAAATTTCATGCATATGGGGGATTGTTGGAAAATAAGAATGGCTCTTTTGAGCACATGTGAATGAGAAGTTGCTCATTAAGGAGATGCATGAATGAAGGCCTTTCATTTTCTTGCACATTATGCATGATGTTGGTAGGTTATGGACCTTTCATTTGGCGGTTCATGAATGATGGCTCTTGGCTTTTCATTTCAATCATGAATGATGGCTTTTGGCTTTTCGTGCATCAAGAATAATGAAAGACTTTTGGCTTTTCATTTTAAGGATGAATGAAGACTTTTGGCTTTTCATTCCAATGATGAATGAAGACTTTTGGCTTTTCATTCTCCAAACTTAATGGCTTGTCTTTTGAACATGATATGAACAAGGAAATCTCCTTTATAAATAGAGAACTTCCCTTGGTGGACAAGAAGATTTTCCAAGACAATTTTTCTAACTTTTTCCCACAAAATTCTCTCAACAACTTCTCTTTTCAAGTTCTAAATTCTAGTAGTTTTCAGTGATAGAAGAAATGCACAAATTCAAGTTATTGGCAGTCTACCTTGTGCAAATAAGTCATTTGTTAAATGCGTTGTATATTGGGAGGCAGTGCGTGCATTAAATCCTCAAGCACACACAAGAGGGGATGAATCTATTTTAAGGAAAGCATCTAACGCGCCTCGACATGGTTTTCCTCGTTTTTCACTTGCTAACGGCTAAGGTTCTATTTATTTAATTTAATTTTATAGTCAATCTTCATTGCTATATTTTCATACCTATAGTCATCTAGATGTGTTAACATAATATATATATATATATATATATAATTATATACACTCTATTTGGATAATAGTTCCTACATCTTACCATTAGCAGATGTTATGTTAATCTCTTTTGAAAAGTTGCCATACTATTATTGGCCAGCATTGAGCATAGTTTTGCGAATATGTTTATGTTTCAATAACTATGTTTGTATACTTATTTTTATTATGATTGGGTATCTTTTACTCTAAATGTGCATTGACACAATGCATGAACAGGTAGATGGAACTTACGCGTATAATTTGGAAAGCTTGGCTGAAAAAGTTTGTACTATTGCTCAAGATAACGGTGAAGGACAAAAAACACTTCTTGAGATCATCAAGCTTGGAGTGCCTCAACACAATGCATGAATAGCTTTTGAATGTTGAATGATTAGTATGATTGCTTTCATTACATTTTTTACGTCAATGATGTTTGTGTTACAAGGATAAATAATGTGATGATCAATACAGTAATGTTATTGATAATAAATACCAAAATATATCACGTTAGATCTTTGGTGAAAATTGTCACTAATAACACTATTTAGTGACAAATTTTTTTCTGTCACTAATTCCATTTGCCAACAAGTTTTTTGTGATGAATTTTTTTTCGTCACTAATGCAAAGTTTGTCAATTTTTTTTTCATCACAAATTGCATTGGTCAACAAACTTTTGGTGACAAACATTTTTCGTCACTAACCATTTGGTGACAACAAAAAAATATCGTCACTAGTTCGTCACAAAATGAGTTGACCAAGGTGCCTTTTAGTGACGACTTTTTTTTCCGTCACCAAAGCACACAAAACTACCCGCTGACCAAAACAGTTTTAGCGACGAATTTTTTTTCGCCACTAAACTTTGTCACTAATGTTGCACAATTAGTGACAACTTTTATCTTTTAGTGACGACTTCTTCCCTTTTTTAGTGATGAATTTTTTCTATCACTAATTTTCGTCACATACTCGTCTCAATCACTAAAGCCATCCATTTAGTGATGAATTTTTTTTTGTGTCGCCTAAACCTTTTAGTGACGGCCGAGTGACGAACCGTTTTTTCGTCACTAAATGGTTTTGGTGACGAAAAAGTGCCTTTTAGTGACGAAATTCTTGTCATCTCTAAAGCCCATTTTTCTTGTAGTGATTTGTGAATTATTTTTCTAGTTTGTTGTGAATTTGATATTCTTTTGATTCCAATTGGTTATTATTTGCTAGGACATCTACTTGTGACATGACAAATGGATATTTACTTTGATAGGTGACATTTTTTATATTTAGAAATATCATGTTTTTAGCCTCCTCAGTACCCTGTGATTTTAGTTGCTAATGAAATTTAAATAAAGGGAAGCAACAATGTTATCACTTTTGATCAATTTGAAGTTATCATATAGCTAAAATATATTTTTTGACATTGTTTTTGCAAGCGCAAAATTAGCTAAGTACATTCCCAATTGTTTTGCACTTGTACATGTTTTGGGAGGCAATCATTTACTCTGGTTAATAAGAAATGGTCTTCTGAAATTTGAATACAAGCTTTTAAAATGTTTCAGGCCTAATTATTTTCCTTATTCACAATTCTTTTGGACAAAATTTGACATTGTCAAAGTGTCAAAAGTCTTTTTCCGCTAAAATAGAGGACTGTTAGAGAGTGGATGGGAGATAAAGCTTATATGAGGTCTTTTGTTGTTGTTCATATTAATTCATTTGTATTCTAGTGCATTTAACTTGATTAACTTTCTTTACTTGGAGATTTTGTTTCAATCAGATTTCAATATAAAAGACATTAAATTGGAAAGTGTGTAAGCATCTAGATAAAGTAGAATTCCATTACTATACTAGGAACTTCGGCTTCCCTAGATTAGACTTTGGAGCCCACCAATGATCTTCTCTTATTTTCAAAGTTAAAGTTTCTTTTCTTTTTCTTTTTTTTTTTCCTTTTTCATATTTTTTTCCTGTTCTGCCCAACATTTTTGCTTATATTTATTAGTGCATGCTCAAACTCTATATGATGATTGAGTTTCGAATTCCGATCCGGCAGGGGTGAGCTAGATGCAGAATTGGGAGTGAAAAATAGGCTAGATGACCTGCCATAGAAACATAGTGAGTCGGAGTTCCAGATTTGGTCTCAAAAAACCACTTCAATACTCAAATTAATATAGAATAATAAGAAAGTTAAAGTAAAAAAAATTATAAATTTATAATATATAAATCGACCTATTTATAGAGGTGAAATGACGGTAATATCAGGTGGTTGAATTGGAATGTAGTGCGGCGCCGCATTCCGCCAATAAGCTTATTCGACCTTCTAGTGAAGGCCGAAATTCTTGGCAGCCAAGGTTGCTTTTTGATTTAGGAAAATAGGGAGATGAAAACTATTTTGTTTGAGTTTTAGTTCGAAATAAGTACTAAGAAAATAATAGTCAATGAGTATTTGTTATATGATAATATTTTTTAAAATGTAAATATAATTACTGTTTTAGTTAAAAAAATTTTTTAAAAAAGTCTGATTTCTGATTGATTGATGTGCGGTTCTATAGATCTCGGAGTTATTTCCCTTAATATTGGTTCCAAAAAAAAAAAAAAAAATATTGGTTTTTTCATTTTCTATGGAAATCGATTTTGAAAAATCGGTTTTTAAAGTCGGTTTTTCAAACGCTATATTTATTTTTAAAATTAATTTTGATTTAAAACTAATTAATTAGTCTTTTAACCATATTTTATTTGAAAAATTGAAAATAATGTAATATCGAGTTAAATTTTTCATAGTCGATATGCATATCCACTTCAATTTAATATTATTTTTAAAAGTTTTTATTAAAGCTGAGTTTATTAGTTTTTGTACCATATATTAGTAATTTTTTTTGAAAATAATGTAACTTTGAACAATAATTTTGCAATAATTTGTTGTGTATTATTACGAGTTTTTCCTTAAAAAATTGTATAAAAAATATAAATTAAATAAATACTAATTCTTGAAAAATTCTTTTATTTTTAAAAAAATCGATATCTGAGATATCGACTTTAAAATCGATATTAGGGATATTAACTTTAAAATAGCTATTCCAGATAACCACTTTAAAGTCGAAATCCTAAATATCGACTTCAGACAATTTATGAAAAAGAAAATTTAGCCCTAAACCTCCAAAACCCTAAACCCTAAACCCCAAAAACTTAACCCTCAACCCTCAACCCTAAACCTTAAACCCTAAACCCTAACCCGAAATCAGCCCCTCTCCACCTCCACTAGGATTTAGGTCTTTCACTGGTGGATCATCAGGCTCTGTTTTCCCTTTCACCATAGAATTTCGTCAAGTTATCCATGGAGTTTTTTCCATTGAGAATTCCACAGGATACAATGGAAAAAAAGTGAAGAATGGAGTTTTAGAAAAACTGTCGAAACTTTCGTCCAGGAAGAATAGAGTTTTAGAAAAAACCGCCGAGGGTGAAGGACGAATTTTTTTTTTTTTACTTCAAGTCAATATCCATGATATCAACTTCACTATTTTAGGAACGACTCCCAAATTTTTAATATTTATTTAATTTTTTTAAAAAAAACAATATTCACAAATTTAATTCGTATTAGTACAGATGATTTTAATTTATATTTTTTGGAAATGCATAAGAGAATGTTAAATTAAAAATAATATAATTATATTTTTTTATTTCATAAGAAGAATTATAAAATTTTTGTACATGTTTTTTACAATTTTGTTATGTAATAATATTTGGGATGTAGGGATTTAGGGTTTTCGTACATGCCATGCACTGCCCAACCCCCTTCCTCCTAACACTGTTGCATCCCACCTTAGACCATTAAAAATGGCATATTTAGGAAATCAACTTCTTATGGCAATTTTGATTAGATTAGGGTTTAGGGTTTAGTGTTTAGGGTTTAGGGTTAAGGGTTCAGGATTCAGGGTTCAGGGTTCAGGGTTCAGGGTTCAGATTTTAGGGTTTAGAGTTTAGGAGGTTTAGGGCTAAGTTTTCTTTTTCATAAATTGTCTGAAGTCAATATCTGGGATTTCGATTTCAAAGTGGTTATCTGGAATAGCGATTTTAAAGTTGATATCCCTAATATCGATTTTAAAGTCGATATCTCAGATATCGATTTCTTTAAAAATAAAATTTTTTTTCAAAAATTAGTATTTATTTAATTTATATTTTTATACAATTTTTGGAAAAAACTTGTAATAATACACAACAAATTATTGTAAAATTATTGTTCAAAGTTACATTATTTTCAAAAGAATTACTAATATATGGTACAAAACTAATAAACTCAGTTTTAATAAAAAATTTTAAAAATAATACTAAATTGAAGTGGATATGCGAATATCGACTATGAAGAATTTAACTCGATATTACATTATTTAAAATTTTTCAAATAAAATATAGTTAAAACTAATTAATTAGTTTTAAATCAAAATTAATTTAAAAAAATAAAGGCATTAAAGTCGGTGTTTCAAAAACACTTCCATAAAAATAAAAAAATTAATATTTATTTAATTTTTTTGGAACCAATATTGAGGGAAATAACTCATAGATCTCGTAATATTTTGTGGTTGATGTGCGGCTCTAGTGAAGGCCGCTTACCTGTTGCTCAAGGTGGGTTCTGACTGGATGCTGCGCGGCTACGCAAGTTCCACAGCATCTTATGGGGCCTTCTCTTTATTATAAAATTGTGAGTTTATTATAGTAATATCAATGATCTTCTGCTAGTTTGATGTTTCTTTCAGTTTTAGATTCAAAATCAGCTTAATGATCTTATATGGTTGCCAATTAGGATTTAATTACTATTTTTGCATATTTTCATTGGTTGCCCATCAACTATTGGGTTGCCTTAGTAGTCACTCAACTGAGCCAACTTATATTGGGACAAAAAAAAGAAAGGATTCGAATCCCATTTTTGACATCTTCTCCCCTCATCTTTTCTCTCTCTCGGTGAGGGATTCACCTCTCGAGTGAGACATATAGTCCTTTTTCCTTTTTGGTGAGGGTCTTACCCTTCGAGTGAGGTATATAATATAAGAGGCCTTACTTTTCGAGTGAGGCATATAGTATATCTCATAAAGTGAGAGATATAGTATAAGAACACTATGTAATAGAGTAAGAAAAACACATTTATAATAATATAAGATATTATCGAGTGAGACATATAGTATAAAAACACTCTGTAATATAGTAAGAAAAACACATTTATAATAGTATAGGACATTGTCAAAATAAATAAATAAAATTGTTCGCCCATCTCTCTCCCCTATTTTATGCCCTATAAAACTTTTATAACTTTGCCACTCTTTTCTTTCTTATTTCTTTTTCTCCCCATTACAAAGCCTTTATCAATGAATTAATCTCTTCATTATTATTTTGATGTTATTAATATCTTCATTTGCTTTTACTTACTGGCTAGATGTAATTAATTAATTAATTTCTTGGTTCTATTGCGTAGTGTTGGGTATTAAGTTTTTCTTCTAGGAATTAGTTAATCAAGTCATATTAGGAATTGGTTGGTGCTGGCCTTTGTCATATAAATAAAGACATTAAATTATACGCTTTCGAAGCTCAGGCTTTCTCCACGCCAACAGAAAACAAACAATGGAGATAAAAAAAAAAAAATTATATTCTTTTCTTAACTCTCAAGGTGCTATCTTTTATAGTTCAAAATTTTGACGTATGCTCTATTTATCCTTGGTAGGTTTGTTTGGAGTGTGATGTATTAAGAAAAAAATTATATTTGAATGTGTGAAATTTTTTGTAGGTATTTTTTGATAGAAAAAGTATTTTGGAGGGAAAAATACAAGGAAATTTTTTGAAAAATTATGTGAGAGGAATTTGAGTGTGACATTTTGAATTTTAAATTTTGAAATAAAAATGTGTTTGGATAGTTTGTTTTTGTTTGAAAATTTTGAGTTGTATGACCTTAATTAGCAAATTAAATATATATTATTTCTTATAAATTAATTGTCTAGGTCAAGAGAACTTACTTAAAACAGAGGAGTGTGGTGGAAGAGCAACCTTGGGCAATCGAAATGATAGAATGCACTGTCACTTTATGCTGATTGAACATAGAAAACTAAGGGATGCTCTCAATTTACTTTGATCAAGCTATTTAAACTAATCCTAATGGTTGGTAACAGTATGACTGTCCTACTCATTTCTTATTTTTAAGTCTTAGTGTGCTTGGGTTAAGGGTTTGGGAGGAAAGAAATGGGAAAAAAAAATGATAGACAGTGGTGTGCTTGGTTCAAGGGTCCGAGGAGAAAGAAATGGGAAAAAAAATGATAAATAATGGTCTGTAAACAACTTTCATTTCATGAATAGTATTTTCATATCTCACTACTTAGGAATCCACCATACTCTCACATTTTGGGGGTATCAAAGTGATTAACTAACAAAATTTTATTATTATTATTATTAATTTATATAAATAAATAAATTAAGATTAATTTAATTAATAATCAATTAATTTAATATTTATAATTTTAATATTATAATTAATAATTAATTAATATTAAATTTTATAATTAATTAATTAAGATTAAATTAATCATTAATGATTTTAATTAATAGTTAATTATTAATATTATAATAAATAATTAATTAATATTAACTATTACAATGAATCTATAATTAATATCAATTAATTTATAATTAACTTAATAATATCGTAATTATTTGCACTTTGGAATTTGAAATTTCAAATAAAAAGTTAACTAAATTTCTATTTTTAAAGATTTAGAAAATCAACCACCATCATTGGTAATCAAAATCATTCCATATCATTAAATAAGTAACACAATGATAATGAAAAAACTCATTATCATTCCTCACTATTATCATTGTCATTATCTTTCCCATTCCTCTGAATGAACTAAGCGCACTCTTAATTAGTACTTATTGGCATGGGTGACGTATTTTATTCTTAAGGTATAGGAATAATAATATTGTTTTAACTTTGGCTAAATTTATTTAGAATTGTGTCGTCTTAATATATTTATATATTTATTACCAAAAGTTACATGTGTATTTTAGCACTTGAGATGTATGGAAGTAAGGTCTTAGAATAGGCTTACAAGCTAGGTTAGTAGTCATCCTTCTCACGCTTGCATAGACATTTATATTACTGTTGTAAAGTGTGATAAACCATGTTTTTGTAGATTTAAAAGATTTAACTTGACGAGTATTTCCCCTTGCTCTTGACTTTTGGTAAGCATTTCATATGAGTTGTTAGTTTGAGATAATTTGGCATTTCATATTCCTAATTTCTTTTTCTTTGGAAAATAAGCTCTAGTATTAGTACAAATAACTAGACATGCTATGTGGAAATTATAAAGGCTCTTTCTGTGGTGTTATGTATTATATTCGAATTTTCTCTATTCATCCAGTCGACATGGGGAAGATACTTGCTAGTCTTTTGTTGATAAGGGAACTCGCAGCCGCTACCCAAGGGTATGCACTAGGTAAACCCCAATCCTATGGAATAGCCCATAAAGAAGATACTTGCTAGTCTTAGTTTCTCTTATTGTGTCTATTTTACTTTTGATTTCCTATTGCCCATCTTAGGTACATCTCTCCCTCTCTCTCTCCCTCCTCTCTCTTTGTTTTCAAGTGGGAGAGGATATGGTGTCTGATTGCCTAATAGCAATCTTGTTTTTCATGTTTTCGTGTTTGAGAAATTTTAGAACTCATTGTGATTCAAAGTGCAAAAAGCTTTAGAATTCTATCTTGCTACTAAATTATGTTATGTTGCAAAGCTTAATAACCATACAACTTACAATATTTGGCTTCCATTAGAGTGACATTTACTTCATCTATGTATGTAACATTTGGAAATTTGCAAATATAGCACATTTGGAGTTGTATAGTTGAAGAATAGCACAGCTGAAAACTTCCTTGCCAATATAGCAAGTCAACGCTCTTTGACCGCATGAAAAGACCTAAATGACCCATTCGCCTCTTTACCTAATGAGAGGAAACCCTCGCTGGCCTCTTCATTTCATTCTCACTCACCCTTTTCATCGATCTAGCATCCCCCTTCTTCCTTCATTCTCTTCATGCCTTCCAACATCGATCCAACACATTTCATTATCTCAATTGCTCGCAAGCGAGGCTGTCCGTTGTCTACAATCAAAACGTCCGCCACTATAAAGAAGAAAGAGCCGCCGAACAGGAACAAGGTCGTTCAGGGTGAACATAAACATTTAACTGATGGGACATAATGTAAGTAAAGTCAAATTTGCTATAATTCGTGCTTTGTTTTCTAATTAGCATGTGATGGGCTTTATGCGGTAGGGTTTTTTTGTCTTATTAGCATGTGTTTTTTGTTTTTGGATGTTAGCATGAGTTTTTTGGTTTTTGGATGTTTCATCTTATCGTGAAATATGCTTGCCGAATACTTGTCGAGCACCTTCTTGATCAGTTATCGAGCATTTAGTTTTCCTCGAGAACATGTCGAACATTTATCAAGTACTTAGTCTCTCACATGTCGAGCATTTAAGTGTTACATAAAGCACAATACTTCACTAATTTGTTTTATTTCGCGCAGGTGCCTCTCATTGATCCAATGGTCGTTCACAACGATCAAATGGTTGTTACTGGTTATCAACAACATTTGATTGATAAACAAATGTATCAACAACATTTGATTGAGGGACATAATGTGGTAAAATATTGCTCGGCCCTGTCACTTCATTTGCGATTTAAGTGTTACATCGATCACCATACTTCACTGATTTGCTGTATTTCACGCAGGACCCTCTCAACACAACAAATGGTTATTCAGTGATCTTTTCAACGCCCAATCTGTTGAGTACTATTACTACAAAGCAAATATGCGGCTTATTAGAATGTACAAACACTATTTGTTGTATCAACAACTTTTGACTGATGGACTTAACTTGGTAAAATATTGCCACTCCTGTCAGTTCAGTTGATTTGCGATTTCTGTGATTAGCACGGAAGATACGTGAGATTAGCCTAGGAGAATGATCTTGGGTTTGTGGACAACCTCATGCCGACCCAAAAGTTCCCACCAGCTTCTTCTACAGCAAATTGATTGGCCTTAAGAAGCATACAGAATATTGGCACGCAGCATTTGTTGTTCACTGGGGTTAGCACTTAGTTGAGCATGAGACGAGCATTTGTCGAGCTCGAATCACTTTTTGATTGTACTGTAATGTGTTGTACTATATGAATAGAACATCGTGTATAGACTAAGTTGTACTAAGTCAGCTGTTGTTATGAAATTGAGAAGACTTCATTTATAAATTGAGAGAATTGACTAGCATCTTGTCGAGCACCAAGTCGACAATAGGTCGAGCATTTGGCGAGTTCTGGCTCGAGCTCTCCAAGATCACTTCTTTTTTATATTGTAATGTGTTGTGCTATATGAATAAAACATCGTGTATTGTTGCTATTGATGGAGTCGATTATGAAATTTAGGCAATTGACGGCATTTATAAATTAAATGGCACTTGTCGAGCACCAAGTCAAGCATAAGTCGAGCATTTTGCGAGTTCTGACTCGAGCACTACTTGATCACTTATTTTTTGTGTTGTAATGTGTGGTACTGTATAAATAAAACAACTTGTGTTGTTGCAATTGATTACATCGAAGGTCGTTATGAAATTGAGAAAATAGACTTCAAGATAATTGAATTGGCATTTTGTTAGTAAATTGAATAAGTTGTACACAGTGAATTATAGTATTCATACAATTATAGTATTCATACTATAATAAAATTATAGTATTTTGTCTTGAACCAAATAAAGTATCAATGAAATTGTTCAAATCATTGCATGAACCAACAAACAGTATTAAAATCACTTATCTGCTCTAGCAGTGAATGGATTAGTACACGTTTATCGGTTGTGTCTACTCTTGCCGCATCGACCACATTTATTTGAAACTTTTTTCTCACATGTTGAAGGAATTCTCTTTTTCTTTCGCCTACCACTCTTAGCCCTTGGTTCCAACGGTGCTAGTTGAACAAATGAAACCTCTTCAGGCACAATCCAGTCCTTAGCTTCACCAACCGGCATAATAGAATTTGTATAAGCACCCACAAGATTTTCAGTTTGATACAATGGCGAACATAAGGTGTAATGGTCAATTTGCCTACGACGGGCGGCAGCTAATGCATGAACACAAGGGAGTTGATCCATATCAAACACGAGGCATGTGTAGGTTTTATTTTGCAAATCCACTGTAGCTATACAATTTCCAATGTCTCGTGCACACCATCGGTGTATATCAACCGGTTCAACAACATATGATTGTACATCTCTCATCCTAGCTGAAAGTCTTTCTTCAATGTATGTAATTGTCAATGTGCTCATTTCGTTGGCAGCTGTACGTCTTTGGTAAAACCATCTCTGGAGCGTGTTTCGAATGTATTCCACTAACTTATGTATAGGCAATTCCCGTGTGTCCTTCAACAATACATTGATACATTCTGCAATGTTGGTTGTCATTATAGTATACCGTTGCCCACCAGAATGTACCATTGACCAACTTTCAATACCGACTTCTGTTAAATAATCTCTTACTCTTAAATTTTGCACAGAAAGAATTGAAAACATCTTGTCAAATTCTGAAAGAATGTAAGCCTTTGCAGCCTTAAAGTAAATCTTGAGAATGGCTTCATGTTTGAATTTTGCTCGCAAGTTGTTGCTTAGATGATAAATACAAACTCCATGGAAGGAATTTGGGAAAACATTTGCTAACTCTTTTGCAATGCTATTGTGCCTGTCGGAAACAAACACCAAGTCATCCATATCGTCTCCTATAGCAGCCTTTAGCTTCTGAAAAACCATTCCCACGATGCATCATTTTCCGAATCCACCACTCTTCAGCCGACACAGTATTCTTGGTTATTACCATCCATGCAAGTGGCCACAAGTAACGACCCCGGATATTTTCCTTTCAAGAAGCACGTATCAACTATAAGGACTTGTCGCATATGCATGTGAAAACCCCGCAGTGATGCTCCAAAAGAGAAAAAAAAATTGAAGCTTCCATCGTCTTCGTCCATTGCTAGGTTAGTAATAGTACTCGGGTTTTTAGCGTTCAGCTATTACAGGTAAGATGGAAGTACCCTATATGATTCCTCAAATCCACCCCTGACCTCTTCCAAGGTAGGCTCCCACGATCGCCAAGTCTTGTTGTACGTTATGTTCACCCCCAACTCTTGATGAATATCGATGCGAGTCGATCTGGTGACATATATATCGCCAGTACTTATCCTTGGTATGCTATCCCTTTGCTTTGCTCGTTCGTTTATCAAGCATGATTCGAGCATGTTTAGTCTACTTTGAATTTATACTTGATTTCGCAGACTCGTTGAAGGGACCAAATGTCATTTCAATGATTTTTTCTAACGCCTGTGTGTCTCAAGATTAAGTATTATGAGGCCAATATAAAGTGGATAAATACTAAACTAACAGATTCACAAAGAAAATTATCAGAGGGAGAGTAGCCTTGGTCTGAAATCGCTTGACCATGACCATACTTTCTCGGTGCTATATTAATCCACAACAGTATTGTTGTGGCAATTTAAGCCAAACGAGAAGTCCGGGGTTGGATAATAGTATCTTCTTCAACTTTGCAGGGTAACAGTCACTTGGAAAAGGGAGTCTACACTAATCACTGTCTCAAGATGAGGGACTTTGATGGTGAATATGGCACGAAGCTCCCTAATGGTCTTTCGCTTATAACCAAGTAATTTTAAACCTGTGTTAAAATAGTGAAACAACCTACGGCGTCGTTTGTGCTTACGATCAAATAGACGCAAGCTTTTAGATGAAGAGGTCGTGGTTATCGACGTCATATTTATGTGCAATTTCCATAAATTCCCGGCCTAAAAGAGAAACCGGATAAACTCAATTGCTTTATTGGTTCACTGCTAGCACTATCCTCAGTATATACTGCTTCTTTATCTCGTACCCTAACACATATTGGGATTCGTGCTTTTGTAATCTCATTCAGAAAGCACTGAACATGGTGGTCATTCTTGATAGGAATAATTGCCACATTCGATAGGTACTTTGGTAGGTACTCAATAATCAGCCTGGTTTTAACTTTCGTCTCTAACTCCATGATGGATATGATCATATTCACTAATTCCGTTTAGCTTGTGTCTTCCTTTAAGAAAAGGGGCTCTGCCATTGTGTAATTAATGAATCTTCTCTCATATGTTAAAAAATCAATGCTCCATTCTCCCTCATAAAGGACATGCACTAACTGATTAAACTGTGCCATTCTTGGGAAAACAAATAAGAACTCCAAACTATTGTAAAGAATACTAAAACTTCTAGACATGCTTGACCAATTATTGGAAAAAACTCGAGTTAGCTCGACAATTATCGCAAACATCTTGACACATACTCGACACAAATTCGAGCAGAGAGTCTTATCGTTTGCGTTCCGTGTTTGTTATATGCTCGATTTAATGTCTGTATACATGCAGCACATGTCAAAACCCATAAATGGACAATAAAATTATCAGATACACACACCTAATAACCAAAGCTCACAGAGCTCGGCAATCCAACTGAAGTCCCACACCCGTAATCAACATAATTCACCCAATAACCACCAATAAATGAACAAATAAACCATGCCCATTAATTGCCCATTCGTCTAAGATGCAGAATCCGTGGGAGTGTTGAACGCAAACCGGGAGATCAATTCTTTCGTTGAAATAGAAATATAAATGAAAATATAAAATATAAAATACCTGTTGCTCTCTCTTCGGTCAATAGCACGCAATGGAGTCGACACCTGTGTTGGTTACCACGTAGTGCCCGCACTTGTCGATTCAAACTTACTTACACGTATGTTAGATTTATAATCTCATCAATTGGAAAAACTACGTGTTCTTGGTCTTTTGGCTTTATGCCGAGCGAAAGTGAAGTATAAATTGTCTCTCCTTATATTTGACTCATTAGTTATAAGTACATTTCTTATTTTACTAGTTTGTTTCATTCATGGTATTTTAATATTATAAACCATTCGCATTATTAAACGTCGAGCACAAGTAGTTTTGAGTCGATATTTAGTTAAGCACAAATAGTCTTATGTCGATACTTAGTCGAGCACACAGAGTCTTATGTCGATATTTTCACGAGGTCAAAATACGTTAGCCTATTTCAAACATAGCAAGTCAAGGCAGTTTTACAACACACCTTGAAATTACCTAGTTGCCTGCCTTTATTTATTAATTTTGATAATACCTAGTCGAGCACAAAGTCGAATATGGGATGAGCATTTCCCGAGCTCTGAGGCTAGACCGCTGTGTGGATGACCCGATGGCCAGAATGAATTCTTTGGAAACGGACATAGCAAATTTAGGATATGTTCATGCAGAGCACGAATATATCGTAGTCAAATAAAATTGACAAAATGCCATGTCAATTCGTATTTGGCATTAGTTAATAATATTTGTTAAGAAAATATTTGGCACAATATCGATAGAAGAGTGTTTTATTCAATTTACTAACAAACTTCACCCCTAGAAAAGATTAATTAAATCAATTTTTTGACAAATTCTCGATCCTCGATGCGGTGCTCGACACATGCTCGATTACAACTCGACATGGCGCTCGACAAAGTTCTAATGTTCTTATTGAACAGCACCAGTTTTCTAAGGTTCAACAAAACATCTGACCATCCTCCAATTATGTTTAGTTTTAGCAATTCCCCTCATTTTGTATTTCTGTTTCTCATTCTTTGGAAGTTAATAATATATTTAGATTTGAAAAAAAAAACTTTAAAGAAAAGAAGCTGTATCGATCCAGGGTGGACCCATTCTCAAGTTAGTGATAGACAATGTGCTAATAGATTTATGTCTATGCATCATTTTCCTCAATTTCATAACAACAAACGAATCAGTCAATAACAACAATACACCCTGTTTTCCTGTTTTAAGTGATCTGTTGTGGATATGGCCAATCAATTTGCTATAGAGGATCCTGGGCATGCATTCTTTAACAGATTCTGAAAGTGGGAACTTGCCGCTCCTCCCAAAAACAAGACAGCCTTTTCCCAGGCAGTTTCCGTTTGCATCATATAAATCACAATTCAACTAATTGGCAGTGGCAATACTTTACCACGTTATGTCCATCATTCAAATGTTGTATGGTGCAACCGATGGTTTCGTATATTTGATTTGTAATAGCAGTACTGGAGTTTGGAACAATCATTTGATCATTGAGAGGAAAACTTCCAGGCGCCCGTAGATCTAAAAACATTTTTTTATGTTATTGTAAATGAAGTAGTGCGAATTGGATGATGGTTCGATGGGGATTGAGGAATAATGAAATGTTCAACCATGTCCATACTGGGGCTCATTTATTGAGAATGTGGGTTAGTTATGTCTTTTCCCCGGTCAAAAGATAAAACTACACTTTTTGACCGTGTGCAAAGATTCCTGTAAGACGAAATAATTCAATCGGCAGCGATTGTTCGTTTCAGCTGTCTCTTCATTCTTCCATATTCCCGGTTTCCATGTGAATGTCCATTATTGCTCATTAAGTGTCTCCATTCAATTCTCTTTGCAGAAGGTGCGACCTAGCCATACATCTGTTACATCCACTATTCGGCCCTTCAATCTTCCAGCTTGATCATTTCATTATCCTCCCTCTTTTATTTATTCATCCTCCCACACAGTCTAAGAATGAATAGACTGGATGAATATTATTTGTTGCCTTCGGTGCATGATTTGAATTTGATGTACTTGAGTATTCAAGATACGAAGATAGCTAATATCCTAAAATTAACTATCTTGGTACATTGGAAATTTTCGGATATTAGCTATCTTCGTATCTTGAATGCCCATGTACATAAATTCAGATGATGCACCAAATGCAACAAATAATATCCATACAGCCTATTCCTTCTGACGACTGATCCAAGTTAGGCGTCCATTATCTGAACGTCCTTACGTCGAGTGTTTGTCGAGTTTAATAGTGTACCTGTTAGCTTGATTTGTCGAGCACCTGGTCTAGCATTGGTCGAGTCCATTTTCTACACGGAATTATGTATTGAACTGATGTTCTTATGCCATTCGCCAATTACGACGGCAGGTTCCAAATTTAGATATGGTAATTTGAGTATGTTAATATCGATTTGGAGTGTAATGTATCATATTAATAAAAATTTCCATTGTAGTTGTATAGACTATATTGATGTACCATCGTTTAATGGCGAGTAATACAATTATCTTATGATCCCAAGTATACCCATTTTGTAATTATGTTACTATGAACTCGGGACGTTATTAATATATTTACATTCTTACACAACAAAAATAAAAGAACCTCTCTCGCTCCAGAACTCAATCATGCTCGACCCATGCTCGACTTGGTGATGAACAAAGTAATAATTGATTTAAAAAATGGCACCAGACACTGTTTTCATCTTTCATGCAGACAGTACCAACACATTACAATTCTGTCAATACACGACTGTGCAATACTCACCGAAGAACTCGAACACATGTGTAAGATTTACGCGTAGAGCAGGTGTTGAGCACAGCCGCTCTAGACTCTGTGGCGCATTACAGATTACAGGCAATGCCGTGGAATTGCCAAAACATTGTTGCGCATTACAAATTCCATTACAATCAACTGTTACATCAATGAACGGGCTCTATTGGATGATATACCATAAACTGTGTATATTTTGACGTATTAATACTTACACCTTGTGGTCATTAAACTATTATATGTGTACACATCCAAATATATATAGTGTATTGTACTGTACATTACACAATGAATAGGTAAGGGAAAACAAACCATCTTCATCAAATCCTATGTCTGGTTTTCGCACTCTTTTCTGAATTTCAAGAATCCTCCGCTTTGGCATGAAGAAATAGTTCAACTGCCATCTGACGACGAACATCCATTACATTGTCGGGAGTAATCGTATCAAATCGCTGCCCATGTATAATGGATTCAGCCCACTTTAATACAAACATCCCATAGTCTCCAGTGCTGAAATAATGAGATGACATATTATTAGTCATAGCAACAAGCCAGTCATTATAAGCAAGGAACTTAAAAAAAAAGACTGACCCTTGTCCTTGACACACTAAGCCATCCTTGATGACTAGTTGATAGTTGGCCCTGATTGGTTGTTCTTTGGCAAATAGCTAGTAAAATTCTATAGCCTGGAGTATCTTAGGCATTGTTCTAACAAGGTGGCGTAATTTTTTCTTCACTGCCTTTTAATCCACTGGATTATACAGATGGAAAGTTTGTTTATAAATATCCATCTTCACCAATATCCAATGGACGTTATCTATGTTACATAGGAATAAAACACAGTCCACTCTACGGCAATCAACTTCATATGGGCAGGAGCCAACAAAATTGTTTAACGGCTAGATCTTTGTGTGTTGGCGGATGTTTGGTTGAACTCAACTTCTTCATATTTTGCTGTCAACAAAAGAGGTATGCCATAAAATATTCTTTCACCAAAAAATTGACACTTGCTCGACTCATGCTCATCACATGCTCGACATATACGTGACATATGAACGACACGAACTCGACACATACTCGACATACAATGAATTTGCTAGATGCGTACTCAACACATTAATATGAAGTTGACACAGTAATAATGAGTGGACGACACAATCGCGCCACATTATCGATGAGAAATGGCGACTCTAAAAAGGATCGAGACATACTCAACATATACTCAAAGCAAGATCGAGCACTTTTTTCGTATGAAATTAAGCATTCAATTACACAGAACTTACGTCAAATAGTGTCTCCATAATTGATATATCTTTCTTGGCCATAATGACGATCTGACAACGTAGCATTGAAGTGTACAAGTCAATATGCTGAAAAAATCCACGCGCAGTGATTACCTGACAATGATGTTTACTAATTCACATACGAGGTCATATGATACTCCAAATATTACCTGACTTGAGATCCATTCTGTTCCAAGCAACAATATACTTACCAGATCCGAATCAAGTGAGAATAGTGACGTGTATAAATATTTACAGCCTTCCTCCTTCGCCTTTATCAGCCACTCTTTCATTTCTTCTTCGTCTTTGGGGCATTGCACAAAATCCTGGAATGTCCATCTCCGGACAGCAATTGACTCCCGAGCCTGAGAGATGCTGCACGATCAAGACTAGGTCCCAATTTGATTCTGCTGGTAACTTTAGCTTCAGGTTGGCTATTTTCTTTTTCTTTGATAGGTGGCGGCGAAGCACTCTCAAATGGTTTCATTTAATAACGATTGTTCATGAAATCAACGATGAACAATCGTTATTATATCAACCATGTCTTGTGCATTTGCTTCTTTCCCATCATGTGATACATCGGCGGCTGAATTGTGTTCATCAGCATTGTCTTCATCTTCGATTTGATAAACAACCGTTAGCCAATCAAACGGTTCCTGATCCTGACCTTGATCCTTTTCCCCAACTTGCGGAAGCAGAGTTAAATCATCCATCCTCTCATGTCCTTCAATATTCTTATCTTCTCGGGAGTTGCTCTCATTATCCCCAGGTGGTTTTCCCATGGTGAGGTCAGTCTGCTCACGACCTGTCTCATCGTCACCTGACATGGTGTCTGAGTTGAAGTCTTCTAACATGGTGTCTTCTCCCGGACCGAAATATTCACATTCTCTTCTTCAGGTAACTAGTTGCTCGACCTTTTTAGTTAAATGCTCGACGGTGTCCAATGTGGCGAAACCACCTACCATATTCTTCAATACAGCCACTCGAGCTTCACTTTGGGAGAGTTTTGTTTTTCTTTCATTCAATTCACTAGCAAGTTGTTCGTGCTGTTGAATCAGACGGATAAGTAAGGCCGTTCTTTTCTCCCGTCTCTCATCCCTTACCAATCTTTGCTTCCTAGCATGATCTGAATCACTTTCTTCTCTGGCCCTCTTTCTGTGAAATACTTCAAAAACAGTGCCTGACGTCAGCCTCTGAACGGCGTGATGTTCTTCCCTAGAAGACTCATCATCTTCTGCGATTTCGATTGATTCTTCCCATTACAAAAATTTGTTTTTTCCTCTGGAGTTAGCGTCATTGGCATCACAATCACTCTTTGAAATACATGAAAATTGACTAATATGGATCACATGAGAAGAAGAAACGTTAGACACATGATCTGCACTTTGTGCTCGACAATTCCACTATCTAGACGTACTGCTCAACATAAGTTCGGTACGTGCTAGGAAAAATTGTGTGCCGTGCTCGGCATTTAGTCGACATGTGCTCGAAAAGTGTTACGTATAATAGACATTTCATACCTCTCCAGTGACCGTTCTTTTGTCCCACACCTGTTTTTTCTCTTAGTCAACGTGGTGTGTCTTCACTCCTTTCTATCTGAACATCCTAGCCTTGCATCCGAAGAGTTCGAGCTTATGAACAAAAGAAAAATGCTCCAAGTGTGGCATTAGCTCATACACGAACAGCATAAAAGAGTAATTATAGGAATCAATTAGATGTACTTAAAGCAAACACATGATTTTTCATTAACAGAAGTGTGAAACCCATACTTCGAAGGCAATAGGGAATCCACCAAGAGTGTACGTCCTGTTTTCTGGGTCTTTGGTCTACTTCAGGGCGTTGATCATTGCCTTCCTAGCACTATCTACCGTGGCTATATAAGATAATTCGCCCCATGCAATTTCATCGAATTGTTTCCAGTTATATGCCAAGTGAACCACCTTCTTGTCTATCCAGTTTCTCTTTTAGGCCCCATTTATGGAGGTGCACATCAACAACAGCGTCAATGACACAGCCTCTTCATCTAAAAAGCTTGCGTCTATTTGATCGTAAGCCTGGAAAACAGCATCGTAGGTTATTTCACCTATTTTAGCCTGGGGTTTCAGGTACTTGGTTATAGCAGAAAGACCATTAGGGGCTTCATACTTGCCATATTCACCATCAAAGTCCGTCATCTTGAGACCCGTGATTAGTGCGAACTCCCTTTTTCCAAATTTGACCTGCTTCCCTGCAAAGTTGAAGAAGATACTATTATCCAACTTGGACTCCTCGTTTGGCTTAAATTGCCACAACAACACGCTGTGGATTATCTGCTTGCACCAGAAAGTATGCTCATGGTCAAGAGCAATTTCAGCAAGGCTACTCTCCCTCCTGATAATTTTCTTTTGTGAATCTGTTAGTTTGGTATTTATCCACTTTATATTGGCCTCATAATAGCAATACTGAGACACCTGTGCGTTGAAAAAATCACACTGAACAAGCATTTGATCCTTCAACAGGTCCTGCTTGAAATCAAGTATAAATTCAAAGTAGACTAAACATGCTCGACATTATATAGTGCTTGACATGGTAAGGGACACGTTCGACAATTCAAGCCCCAAAGCTTGACATGGTTGTGCTTCATTTTTTTTTTGAAAAAAAAATTGACTATATTTCGATGTATGCTTAAAATTTTTCTTGTGCAAAAAAACACACATCAAATAGTAACAAAAAAGCTATCGCAATACATTTCTTGTAATAAAGTGTACCAAAAAAACAAAAAAATGTTCAAAACCCTAGAGATAAAACCCTATCACAATCGCTTGCACATATTTCTTATAAACCCCATAATAAACTAGCAGGTTCAACAACAAACAAATGGAACTACGCAAACAACTAGCTTATCGGGTGTAAAACAAATAGGAAAAATCAAAGCTCAGCGTAAAATTGAACTCACATTGTTCCCACTCGTCGGCTTTTGTATTTTTTGCTCAACACTTCTGGAATTTTTCCTTGGGTGCTTGGCAGATTCTCTCATTCATACCATTGATTCAGACTAAGACTATGCACGGGACCTGATTCAGACGATATTAGGAAGAAGAATGCACAGGAAATGATTACCATTTTTGCAAGACAAAAAGTGAAGTGAAGGAACTTGAACTGCTGAGTTTGGCGCGACATATTAGTTTGACCATGTGAAAAGACATAAATGCCCCTATAAGTACAGAGTATGAGAACAGTCACCCGCATTTTGGTTTTTTTTTCATTCTTCTTCACCCTAAACGTCTGTCTGTAGGCACTCTGCATCTATCTAGAATCAACCAACAGAAATGGCATCTCCGAGTAACAAGGGACCTGGGCCGTCATCTTCGGGTGCCTCATTGAAGAAAACATCTCGGAAATGGACGAAAAGGACAAGGGTAAGTGGAAGCTTACCTACAAAGATGTACATTTTATATTCATATTTCATATATCAGGCATAAACACACTGAATCTTTACTGATTTATGGCATAAACACACTGAATCTTTACTGATTTAGGGCATAAACACACTGAATCTTTGTTGATTTAGGGCATAATCGTTAGTCTCTCTGCTTTAATGGAATTAAGGTTTTTTGGAAGAAGTACGGATAGTTAGAGTTTAGCATTTTGTTTTATGTTAATATATGTAAGGGTGTTTTCGATTGGTTCTAACACATTAAACCTGCATATCTATGCCATAGATTGTCTATTTGTTTTACTGTAAACTGGATATGCATGAGAAGTTGTTGGCGGGCATATTTGTTGACTTGCATGAGCAAAATGTCGAGCATATTGTCAATACAATGTCGATAATCTACTCCATCCCAATGTCGAGCAATATGTTTTGAGCACTTAATCGAGCCTGACTTGATCAGGTAGGGGAGCATTTTTCTCGAGCTTGGCTCGAGCGATGTGTGTTTTTAGAACTGATAGTCATATTTTTAAATCAGTTTATTTATTGAGCAGATACTTTACCATGAATCAACGAGTTCCGTGTATTTTATGGCCTATTTTGTAGGAGATATAGGACATCACGTCGTTCACACACAAAATAGTCGAGCATGTTGAGAAAATCTAGCAATACACCGTACGTATAGAACAACTGGATAAGCCCGCACGGACGCTAAGGATGAAATTAAGCATTTGGAAATGGCCATAGCGAACATAGAAGAAGTTTCTGCAGTTGACAAAGGGAACGGGGTCAAAGACAATTGATAGAGAGTAATGTAAATTTGTAACTGACTTTCTTTTGCATGAATGTGAAGGAACATGGAACGTTTTGTCCGTGTACGTTTGTCTTTGTGTTATATACAATATCATAAAAACATGGAACATTTTAAAATTAATTGTGACATTTATCTTAGTCGAGCATATGTCCAGCACAAACACAGGGCGAGCTAGCTAGCTAAAGCACATCAGTAACAATGTTAACCTTGTAAACATTCAAAACACACGGTTGTTATTGATTGCGATTAGGACGCAATCTGGTAATTCCTAACATATACCAACGATCAGGATGAATAATAATACAATGTTCAAGTTATAACAAAAAAAAGACACTAAGTCAATAACTAAAATATTGAGACACCTAGGCGTTGGAAAAATGAGACTGTACGTCAAAAATCACACTGTGTTCGAGCTATGCTTGATGTTTGGGTACGTGCTCGATAGAATTTCGAGTCATCCCAATCGGCGTCA
This sequence comes from Gynochthodes officinalis, assembly GCA_020080225.1. Lineage (NCBI taxonomy): Eukaryota > Viridiplantae > Streptophyta > Magnoliopsida > Gentianales > Rubiaceae > Gynochthodes > Gynochthodes officinalis. The sequence continues at coordinate 34,097,473 of CM034617.1, forward strand.
GAGTGCTTAGAATAAGCTCGACGTCTGTATGACACAATATCGACTGTGGCTCAAGTAGTTTGAGCCTGTGCTCGACATATGTTTCTCCACAATCCAATTCCAAAACAGGAATATTACAATTACTTTCAATATGTTCCATGCAGTTATGATATTGTATAACATAAATGGACAAAACTTTACATGTTTCACATTCCATGTTCCTTAACATGAAATACTGCTTGACATTACTCTCTGTCAATTGTCATCAACTACGCTAGATTCGTCATGTGCGGAAGCAGCGCCTTCATTTGCTATGGCCATTTTCAAACTCTGAAGTTCGGTCTCCATCCTCGCGAAGGACTTATCCAATGCGTCTAGACGGGCGATGCGCTACTGCATTTTCTCAACATGCTCGGCTGCTTTGCCCATAAGTGACATGCTGACTGATTTGCTAGATAAAATAATAGATTTAAATATCTGCGTTGTAGCATGAATTTAAATTTCTAGACATATGCTCAGCCCCAACCTCTCATGTATACCCATTTCACAGTGAAACAAATAAAAAACCTATGTCATACAATACAATATGCACAACTTGCCGTATTTCTTATAAAAATCCTTAATTCGTCTATTTCCGATTTCACAGCTTGCACTTACAGCTTGCACTTACACTTGCCGATTTCGTCTATTTCCGAGATGTTTTCTTCATGAAGGCACCCGAAGATGATGGTCCAGGTCCCTTGTTGCTCGGAGATGCCATTTTTGTTGGTTGATTCTAGATAGATGCAGAATGCTGATAGACAGATGTTTAGGGTGGAGAAGAATGAAAAAGAAACCAAAACGCGGGTGACTGTTTTCATACTCTGTACTTATAGGGGCATTTATGTTTTTTCATATGGTCAAACTAATATATCACGCCAAACTCATTTGTCGTTGTTTGCAACTTCAAGAGTGAAAGAAAGAAATACTCCGCGAGGTAAGATCATGAAAAGACATAAATGCCCCTATACTAGTAGAGCACGTATTGTGAACGTCATATACAAATAACAATAATGGTGTCTATTCAAATATTCTACATCCAAAAATATGTGCTTGACGTTTGGGGTACATGCTCAACAAAAAATCGACTAAGTCTCGAGCAGTTTGCATATGTGCTCGAGATATGCTTATACCCAAATCCAATTAAACATGGATATTTACAATTACAATGTTAATAGTAATATCAATTTTCACAACTAAATTAAAAAATATGGATATTACAAAATGTTCTATGTGGTTATGAAATTGTATAAGTTCCATGTTCCTTAACATGCAAAAGCAAGATAAATACACATAGAAATTACTATCTGTCAATTGTCTTCGACCCCACTCCCTTCGTCATCTGCAGAAACATCTCCTACATTTGCTATAAACTTTTCCAAATGCTGAATTTCACCATCCAGCCCCTCGAGGACCTTATCCAGCACATCTAGACAGGCGGTGTGTTGCTGGAAATTAGTTTCCTCTTCTTCATAAGACACATTGTCGTTTACTGTGGTCTGCACTTTTCCCATTAGTTTTTTGGCAATACCTAGCAGATGCAATTTTTCTCTTAGTTTCTTATCCAATTGTAAGGCTACCAGTTTTTTCGCCTTCAAGTGTACCAAGTCCACCTCGAGATTTCTTGACGTTCTCTCTCATCCCTTATCTCATGCAATACATGAACGACCTGGTCTATAACTATGCTACATTCTTCCTTTTCATTGGCATCTTCTGCGGTCTGCAATTTTGCTCTTCGTTTAGCTAGCAGTTGCTTGGCTTTCTTCTCCAATCTTACAACTTTCAATTTTGACTCCTTCAAGTGCACCAAGTCGGCATCAAAAATTTATGGCCGTTCATTCTAGTTCCTTATCTCCTGCAATACATGAACGATACAATGTAAGACATGCTATTCATGAAAAATATTCCTCTCATTTTACATACTCCCTGTACATATGGCTCGACACCTGGTTGACCAAGTACTCGACATGTTTAACGTACTCAACATAGAAGCGACAATGTAGTCAGTAAGTTAAGCCATATGATTTGCACTTTGTCAAGCACGATGTCTACAATTCTACAACTTTAATTACATTTATTTTGCATTGTATTTTGTGTTCTATACTAATAAAAGACACAAGGTAAACCACAAGGCATAAGCCTCTTGATATTCAAAAAAAATATCAAATATACAATAAATCAAACACAAATTCTAAGAAATGTCGTGAAGGCTGCCCTCTAATGCGTCAAGTCGGGTCAGTAGGTCGACAGTAGACATGAAATGAAAGATACATCATAAGACAAGTTGCTCGAATTTTCCTCTATGTTTGCATACTCCTTGGACATATGGCTCGATGCTGGCTCGAACAAGTACTCGACAAGTTTAAAGCATTCGAGCTTGACTCGACAATGTGCTCGATATAAGTTGACGACGGTGAGTCGAAATTTTGACGTATGCTTTAAAACAACAAACATTCTATATGATAGGATGTGCACAAGTTACAGATAACACCAAACAACACAAAACCCTGACTTGTCAAAATGAATTAAAAAAGCCCTATGAGTATTCATTCAAAACCCTAAGAATCATCAGCGTTCATGCCCAATGTTGCAAACGCAAAGATTAAAATGTAAATTTCGAGGCTAATTTCCACTTACCTTGTCATGGACCGCCGACATTTGCAATTTATTCTCCATAGAGGCAGCCTTGTTGCTTGAAGACACATGTCCCGTATACGTGGATGCCATTGAGATAATGGAATGTGTTGTACGATGCTGGAAGTGATGAATGATGAAAAGAGTGAATGAAGAAGGGGGATGCTGGATCGATGAAGAGAGTGAGTGAGAATGAAACGAAGAGGCGAGTGAGGGTTTCCTTGCATTAGGTAAAGAGACAAATGGGTCATTTAGGTCTTTTCACGTAGTTAAAGAGCGTTGATGTGCTATATTGGGTGAAGAATAGCATAGCTTAAAACTTCCTTGCCAATATAGCAAGTCAACGCTCTTTGACCGTGTGAAAATACCTAAATGACCCATTCGACTTTTTACATAATAAGAGGAAGCCCTCACCGCCTCTTCATTTCATTCTCACTCACTCCCTTTATCAATCCAGCATCCCATCTCTTCTTCCTCGTTCACTCTCTTCCAATATCGATCCAACACATTCCATTATTGTCAATGGCATGCACGCGAGGATGTCCAGAGTCTACAACCAAAACGTCTCCCACCATAGAGAAGGAAAAGCCACCGGACAGAAACAAGATTGTTGAGGGTAATCAACAACATTTCATTGAAGGACATAATGTAAGTAAAGTCAAAGTTGCTATAATTCGTGTTTTGTTTTATGATTAGCATGTGATGAGCTTTATGCGGTAGGGTTTTTTGGCATATTAGCATGTGTTTTTGGACGCGATGGTTCCAACATCTGAGAGTGTTTTTGTTTATAAATGAACTGGCTTCGTATGTCTAGAATTGCTTCATCTTATCTCGAAATATAGAAGATGCATACTTGTTTGTCGAGCACCTTCTCGATCAGTAATCGAGCACTTATTTTCTCTCGAGCACATGTAGAGCTCTTCTCGAGTGCTTGCTTGTCTGTCGAGCATTTAAGGAGGCGTTTGGTAGCTGGGGTTGGAATGGAATGGATTGCAATAGGAAAATAAATTAATTTTTGGTAGATGGGTTTGGAATGGATACTACAGGAACCAAACCCACGCTGATTACTTTTGGTGAAACCCAGGAGGGGTCAGGTTTTGTTGGTAAAGGTTTTGGACAAAACGACGTCGTTTTGTCCAAGGCCAAAAGAATTTTTTTCTGTTAAAATGTATCAAAACGACATCGTTTGGCATCAAAAATGATGCCAAACGATGTCGTTTTGAGCTACTAAAGGGAAAAAAAATTTGACTGTGGTATTTGCAGACTTGACTGGGCGTGCACCACGTGTCTGCCTGTTGCAAATCTTTCACTGATTTGCAATGGGCATTTCACCTATTTTTTTTCTTTTTTAAAAATAAATTTCACTAATTAATAGGAAATATTTTTCTCTACAAATTGACATGCACTTTACCTATTTTTTAGTGCAATATTTGATTTTATTAAATACAATATAATGTAAAATAATAATATATCTATTATAATATTAATATTAAATTTTACTATTAAATATATTTAATAAATTTTGATTCCATTCCAAAAATAATACCAAACAACACAATTACTATCATTTCATTTCATTCTAAACCTTTCCTTTTATCAAATCCATTCACCTAAGTGTTACATCAAGCACAATACTTCACTGATTTGTTGTATTTCGTGCAGGACCCTCTCAAAGATCAAATGGTCGTTCACAACAATCAACAACATTTAACTGATGGACATAGTGAATCAACAACATTTGACTAAGGGACATAATGTGGTAAAATATTGCTCGGCCATGTTACTTCATTTGTGATTTAAGTGTTATATCGATCACCATACTTCACTGATTTGTTGTATTTCACGCAGGAGCCTCTCAATGATCAAATGGTCTTTCGATGATATTTTCAACGCCTAACATGCTGCATACTGCTACGATGAAGCAAATATGTAGATGATTAGAATGTACGAACACCATTTGGTGTATCAATAACTTTTGATTGATGGACATAACGTGGTAAAATATTGCCACTCCTGTTAGTTGATTAGCACGGAAGATACGTGGGATTAGCTGAGGAGAATGCTCTTGAGTTTGTGGACAATCTCATGATGAATGAAAAATTCCCACCGGCATCCTCTAAAGCAAATTGATTGGCCTTAAGTAGCACACTAAATAATGGCCCCAGCAACTGAACTTAGTCATTCACTTAGGTTAGTACTTAACCGAGCATAAAGTCGCGCATGAGACAAGCATTTGTCGAGGTCAGACGCATTAGTTATATAATCCCAACTTAAAAAACCATATGTTAGTTTTATAATCTCGTCAATTGCAACAACAGCTTGTTTTGAGAATTTTGGCCTTATGCCCTAAAGCGAAGTATAAATTGGCTCTTATGACCTTTGACTCATTAGGTGTAAATACATTGTTGTAATATGAATTGATATAATGGTATTTTCATATTAATAACTATTCGCAACATAAAACGTCGAGCACACATAGCCTTATGTGGATATTTAATCGAGTAGAAATAGTATTATGTTGATATAATCACCACTAAACATACATTTAGCTTAGTTCCAATATAGCAAGACAAGACAGTTTGACAACACACCGTGAAAATACCTAATTGCCTGCCTTAATATGATAATATGGATAATATCTAGTCGAGCATGGGATGAGCATTTGTTGAGCTATGTGTCGAGCACCCACTAGATGTCTTATTGATTATTAAAAGACATAAATGCCCACTACGATAAAAGTTGAATGACAATTGTTTTTAAAATACGAACTTTCATCGTCATCATTATTCTTTTTCACCCTAACTTCGTACCTTCAGTCTACATTCTGCGACTATCCATAATCGACGACCAACAGAAATGGCATCTCCTGAACTGACATCTTTGAGCAATAGGAAGTGTGCATTCAAGTCCGAAACATCGAGGTACCAAAGGAAAAGGGGAAAGGTAAGTGGAACTTCACATATAGATGCACATTTCTATATAAGTAATTGCTATAGTGGCATAAACAGGCAACTATTTTATGATTAATGGATTTTTGTTGTCGTATTTGGTGATTATGATTAATGGACGTTTGGAAGAAATACGACACGTAAATGTGTAGATGTTTTTTTTTAGATCTGGATGTAGTGGCGATTGCGATGGGTTCGAACATAACAAACTTGTGCATATCATATCACATATAGTGTTCGTTTGTTTCACTTTGAATTTGAGCACATGGCCTACAGATTTAGTGTCGTGACGATGTTGATAATGCCTCGAGCACTATCACTA
>CM034617.1:34835464-34850464 GCA_020080225.1 Gynochthodes officinalis
AAACTCCTAAACTAAAAACCCTAAACTCCTAAAAACCCAAATCCCAAACTCCTAAATCCCTAAACCCTAAACCCCAAAACCTCTAAACCCTAAACCCCAAACCCTAAACCCTAAACCCTAAAACCCCTAAACCCTAAACTCAAACCCTAAACCCTAAACTCCCAAACTCCTAAACCCTAACCCAACCCCAAACCCTAAAAACCCTAAACCCTAAACCCTAAACCCTAAACTCCTAAAAATCCCTAAATCCCTAAACCCTAAACTCCTAAACTCCTAAAAACCTCCTGAAACTCCTAAACCCTAAACTCAAACCCCAACCCTAAACCCTAAAACCCTACCTAAACTCCTAAACCCTAAACCCTAAAACTCCTAAACCCTAAACCCTAAAACTCCTAAACCCTAAACCCTAAACCCTAAATTTTTCCAAACCCTAAATTTTAAATTTTAAACCTAAATTTAAACTCCTAAATTTAACCCTAAACCCTAAACTTTAAACCCTAACCCTAAACCCAAACCCTAAATTTTTTAATTTAAATTAAATTTGAATTTTAATTAATTTTAAATTTGAATTTAGAATTTGAATTAATTGAATTTGAATTTGAATTTAATTGAATTTGAAATTCTGAATTTGAATTTGAATTGACCCTAACTCCAAAACCCTAAAACCCTAAACTCAAACTCCAAACCCTAAACTCCTAAAAACCCTAAAACTCCTAAACTCCTAAAACTCCTAAACTCCTAAACCCTAAACCTTAAACCCTAAACCTAAACCCTAAAACTCCTAAACCCTAAACTCCTAAACCCTAAACCCTAAACAAACTCCTAAACCCTGAAACCCAAACCCTAAACCTCAAAACCTAAACTCAACCTTAAACCCAACTCCTAAAACTAAAAACTCCTAAAACCTTAAACCCTAAATTCTAAACTCAAACTCCTAAACTCCTAAAACCCTAAAACTCAAACCCTAAATCCCTAAACTCCTAAACCCTAAAAACCCTAAACCCTAAAAATCCCTAAACCCTAAATCTCCTAAATCCCAACCCTAAACCCTAAAAACCCTAAAACCCCAACTCCTAAACTCCTAAACCCTAAAAACTCAAACCCTAAACCCCCAAACCCTAACCCTAAAACCCTAAACTCTAAACTCCTAACCCTAAATCCTAACCCTAAACCCAAACTCCTAACCCCAACCCTAAACCCTAAACCCTAAAACCCTAAACCCCAGTAAAACTCCTAAAACCCTAAACCCTAAAACCCAAACCTCAAACTCAAAACCCAAACCCTAAAACCCTAAAACCCTAAAACTCCTAAAAATAACTCCCAAACCCCTCAAACCCTAAAAACTCAAACCCTAAAACTCAAACTCCTAAAACTCCCAAACCCTAAACCCTGGGAAACTCCTAAAACTCTAAACTCTAAAAACCCTAAACCCTAAAAACCCTAAAACCTCAAAACCTCAAACTCTAAAACTCCTAAAACCTCTAAACCCTAAACCCTAAAAACTCAAACCCTAAACTCTGTAAACCCTAAACTCTAAACTCCTAAACCCCAAAACTCCCAAAAACAAACCCCAAAACCTCAAACTCTAAACCCTAAAACTCCTAAAACCCTAAACCCTAAACCCTAAACCCTAAACCTAAAATTCTAAACCAAACCCTAAACCCTAAAAACCCTGGAACCCTGCAAACCCTAAAAACCCCTAAACCCTAAAACCCTAAACCCAAACTCTAAACCCTAAACCCTAAACTCCTAAACCCTAAACTCCTAAACCCTAAAAACCCAAACTCCTAAATCCCTAAAACTCAAACCCTAAACTCAAACCCCAAAAACTCCTTTAAACCCTAAACCCTAAAACCCTAAAACCCTAAAACTCCTCAAACCCTAAACTCAAACTAAACTCCTAAAAACCCAAACTCCTAAACCCTAAACCCTAAACCCTAAACCCCCTAAACCCAAAACCCAAACCCTAAACCCTAAACTCTAAACCCTAACCCAACCCTAAACCCAACCTTAAACCTTGAAATCCCAACCCTAAAACTCAAATCCCTAAACCCTAAACCCTAAACTCCTAAAACTCCAAACTAAAACCCTGAAACCCTAAACTCCTAACCCTAAACCCTAAACCCTAAAACTCCTAAACTCCTAAAACTCCTAAAACCCTAAACTCCTAAAACCCTAAACTCCTAAAATCCCTAAACCCTAAACCCTAATCTCAAACCCTAAACCCTAAACTCCTAAACCCTAAACCCTAAACTCCTAAACTCCTAAACCCTAAACCCCAAACCCAAACCCTAAAACCCTAAACCCAAACTCTAAAACTCCTAAACCTCAAACCCTAAACTCCTAAATCCCTAAACCCTAAACCCTAAAAATTCCTAAACCCTCAAAACCCTAAACCCTAAAACCTCAAACCTAAACCCCAAACCCAACCCTAAACTCCTAAACCCTAAACCCTAAAACCCTAAAACCCTAAAAACCCTAAACTCCTAAACTCCAAACCCTAAATCCCTAAACTCCAAACCTCCTAAACCCTAAACTCCTAAAAACCTAAACTAAACTCAACCCTAAAATCCCTAAACCCTAAAAACCTTAAACTCCAAACCCAAACCCTAAAACTCCTAAACCCAACCCTAACCCAATCTCCTAAACTCCCAACCTTAAACCCTAAACCCTAAACCCTAAACCCTAAAACCCTAAACCCTAAACTCCTAAACTCAAACTCCTAATTTAAACTCCTAAACCCCAACCCTAAACCCTAAACTCCTAAAACCCTAAACCCTAAACTCCTAAACTCCTAAAAACTCCTAAACCCTAAACCCTAAACCCTAAACTCCTAAAACTCCTAAAACCCTAAAACCCTAAACTCTAAAACTCCTAAAAACCCTAAACCCTAAACTCCTAAACTCCAAACCCTAAACCCTAAACTCCTAAACTCCTAAACCCCAAACTCCTAAAATCCAACCCTAAAAACCCCAAACTCCTAAACCCTAAACTCAAACCCCTATAAACCCCAAACTCAAACCCTAAACCCAAAACTCCAAAAACCCTAAACCCTAAACCCTAAACCCTAAAACCCTAAATCTCCAAACTCCTGTGTGTAAAACCCTAAACCCTCAAACTCTAAAACTCAAACCCTAAAACCCTAAAACCCTAAACCCTAAACCTGTAAACCCTAAACTCAAACTCCTAAACTCCAAACCCTAAAACTCCTAAACTCCTAAACCCTAAACCTAAAAACCCTAAAACCCTAAACCCTAAACCCTAAAACTCCTAAACCCTAAACTCCTAAACTCCTAAACTCCTAAAAACTCCTAAACCCTAAACCCTAAACCCTAAACTCCTAAACCTCCTAAACTCCTAAAACCTCAAACCCCAAACTCCCAAAACTCCTAAACCCTAAACCCTAAACCCTAAACCCTAAACTCCTAAACCCTAAACCAAAAACCCTAAACCCTAAACCTCCTAAAACCCTAAACCCTAAAACCCTAAACCCTAAACTCCTAAACTCCTAAAACCCTAAACCCTAAACCCTAAAACTCCTAAACCCTAAACCCTAAACCCTAAAACCCCTCCTAAACCCTAAACCCTGAAACCCTAAACCCTAAAACTCCTCAAACCCTAAAAACTCCTAACAACTCTAAACTCTGCAAACCCCAAAACCCTAAACCCTAATTAACTCCTAAACCCTAAACTCCTAAAACTCCTAAACCCTAAAAACCCTAAACCCTAAACCCTAAAAACTCCTAAACCCTAAACCCTAAACCCCAAACCCTAAACCTCTAAACCCTAAAAACCCTAAAAACCCTAAACCCTAAACCCTAAACCCTAAACCCTAAACCCTAAAACCCTAAAACTCCCAAACCCTAAACCCTAAACTCAAAAACTAAACCCTAAACTCCTAAACCCTAAAAACCTCTCAAACCTCAAACCCTAAACCCTGAAACCCTAAACCCTAAACCCTAAACTCAAAACCCTAAAACTCCTAAACTTAAACTCCTAAAACCCTAAACCCTAAACCCTAAACCCTAAACCCTAAATTTGACCCTAAACCCTAAACCCTAAATCCTAAACCCTAAACTCCTAAACCCTAAACCCTAAACCCTAAACCCTAAACCCTAAACCCTAAACCCTAAACCCTAAACCTTAAACCCTAAACTCAACCCTAAACCCTAAACTCAACCCTAAACCCTAAACTCCTAAACCCTAAATTTTAAACTCTAAATTTAACTTAAATTTAAATTTTAAATTTGCAAATTTTAAATTGAATTTAAATTTAAATTTTAAATTAAATTTTAAATTTAAATTTTAATTTAAATCAATTTTAAATTTAAATTTTAAATTTTAAATTTAAATTTTAAATTTATAATTTTAAATTTAAATTTAATTTTAATGAATTGAATTTGAATTTGAATTTGGAATTGAATCAAATTCTGAATTTAAATTTTAAATTTTTAAATTCCTAAACTAAATTTAAACTCCTAAAACTCTAAATTCTAAACTCCTAAACTCAAACTCTAAACCAAATTTTAAATTTAAACTCAAACCCTAAATTGAATCGAATTTGAATTTAAACTCCTAAACTCAAATCTCAAACCCTAAATCCCAACCCTAAACTCAAATCCTAAACCCTAAACTCAAAATCAAACTTAAAAACTAAACCCTAAAACTAAACCCTAAACCCAAACCCTAAACCCTAAACTCCTAAATCCTAAACCCTAAACCCTAAACCCTAAACCCCAAACCCTAAACCCCAAACCCTAAACTCCTAAACTCTAAACCCCAAACTCCTAAACCCTAAACTTTAAACCCTAAACCCTAAACTCCTAAAACCCCAAACCCTAAACCCTAAACCCTAAACCCTAAACCCCTAAAACCCTAAACCCTAAACCTCAAACCCTAAACCCTAAACCCTAAACCCTAAACCCTAAACCCTAAACTCCTAAACCCTAAACTCCAAAACTCCTAAACCCTAAACTCAACCCTAAACCCTAAACCCTAAACCCTAAACTCCTAAACCCTAAACCCTAAACCCTAAACCCTAAACCCTAAACTCAAAATCCTCAAACCCAAACCCTAAACCTAAACCCTAAACCCAAACCCTAAACCCTAAAACTCCTAAACCCTAAACCCCAAAACCCTAAACTCCTAAACCCTAAACCCTAAACCCTAAACCCTAAACCCTAAAACTCCTAAACCCTAAACTCAAACCCTAAACCCTAAACCCTAAACCCTAAAACCCTAAACCCTAAACCCTAAACTCCTAAACCCTAAACCCTAAACCCTAAACCCTAAACTAAAAACCCTAAACCCTAAACCCTAAAACCCTAACCCCAAACCCTAAAACCCTAAACCCTAAACCCTAAACTCCTAAAAACCCTAAACCCTAAAACCCTAAACCCTAAACCCTAAATTTAAACCCTAAACTTAAATTTAAACCCTAAACCCTAAATTTAAATTTTAAAATTAAATTTAAATTTTAAATTTAAATTTTAAATTTTAAATTTAAATTTAAATTTTAAATTTAAATTTAAATTTTAAATTTAAATTTTTAACTTTAAATTTAAATTTAAATTTAAATTTAATTAAATTTAAAATTTAACTTTAAATTTTAAATTTTAAATCTGAATCTTTAAATTTGAATCTAAATTTTAAATTTTAAACTTTAAATTTTAAATTTTAAATTTAAACGAAATTTTAAATTTTAAACTCCTAAACCCTAAACCCTAAATTTAAAACCTAAATTTTAAAAACTCCTAAACCCTAAAACCCTAAACTTAAACCCCAAAAACCCTAAACTCCTAAAACCCTAAACCCTAAACCCCAAACCCTAAACCCTAAACCCTAAACTCCCAAACCCTAAAACCCTAAACCCTAAACCCCAAACCCTAAACCCAAACCCCAAACCCTAAACCCTAAACCCTAAACCCTAAACCCTAAACCCCAAACCCTAAACTCAAACTCCTAAACTCCTAAACCCTAAAACCTAAACTCCTAAAACCCCAAAACCCTAAACTCCCAAACCCTAAATCCCAAAAAACCCTAAACTCTAAACCCTAAACCCTAAAAACTCCAAACCCTAAACTCCTAAACTCTAAACCCTAAACCCTAAATCCCTAAACCCTAAAAACCCTAAAACCCTAACTCAAACTCCTAAACCCTAAACTAACCCTAAACTCCTAAACCCTAAAACCCTAAACTCCTAAAAACCCTAAACCCTAAAACCCTAAACCCTAAACCCTAAACTCCTAAACTCCTAAATCTAAACCCCAAACTCCTAAACCCTAAACCCTAAACCCTAAACCCTAAAACTCCTAAACCCTAAACTCCTAAACCCTAAACTCCTAAACCCTAAACTCCTAAACCCTAAACCCTAAACCCTAAACCCTAAACTCCTAAACCCTAAACCCCAAACCCTAAACCCTAAACTCCTAAACCCTAAACTCCTAAACCCAAACCCTAAACTCCTAAACCTAAACTCAACCTAAACCCAAACTTAAATCCCTAAACTCCTAAAACCCTAAACCCTAAACCCTAAACCCTAAACCCTAAAACCCCAAACCCTAAACTCCTAAACTCCTAAACCCTAAACTCCTAAACCCTAAAAACCCTAAACCCTAAACCCTAAAACCCTAAACCCTAAACTCCTAAAAACCTCCTAAACCTTAAACTCCTAAACCCTAAACCCTAAAACCCTAAAAACCCTAAACCCTAAACCCTAAACCCTCAAACCTCAAACCCCAAACTCCTAAACCCTAAAAACCCTAAACCCTAAACTCCTAAAACCCTAAACCCTGAAACTCTCAAAAACCCTAAACTAAAAACTCTAAACTAAAAACCCTAAACTTTAAACTCAAACCCTAAACTCCTAAAACCCTAAACCCTAAACTCCTAAAACTCCTAAACCCTAAACCCTAAACCCTAAACCCTAAACCCTAAAATCTAAACCCCAAACCCTAAACCCTAAAAACTCTAAACCCTAAACTCCTAAACCTCAAAACCCTAAAAACCCTAAAACTCCTAAACTCCTAAATCCCTAAACTCCTAAAACTCAAAACCCTAAACCCCAAACCCTAAACCCTAAACCCCAAACCCCAAACCCTAAAACTCCTAAACCCAAACCCTAAACTCCTAAAATCCCCTAAACCCTCAAACTCCTAAACCCTAAAAACCCTAAAATCCCTAAAACCCCAAACCCTAAACCCTAAACTCCTAAACTCCTAAACCCTAAACTCAAACCCTAAATCTCCTAAAACCCTAAACCCTAAAACCCAAACCCTCAAACCCTAAATCCCAAACTCCTAAACCCTAAAACCCTAAACTCCAACCCCAACCCTAAAACTCCTAAACCCTAAACTCCTAAACTCCTAAACTCTAAACCCTAAACCCTAAACCCTAAACTCAAACCCTAAACTCTAAACAAACCTAAACCCTAAATCCTAAACTCCTAAACTCCTAAATCCTAACTCAAACGTGTGTGTGTGTGTGTGTGTGTGTGTGTGTGTGTGTGTGTGTGTGTGTGTGTGTGTGTGTGTGTGTAACCTAAACCCTAAACCTTAAAACTCCCCAAATTTCAAACTCCTAAAACCTAAACCCTAAACTCAACCTAAACTCCTAAACCCTAAACTTAAACTCCTAAACAAACTCTAAACCCTGGGGAACCCTAAACCCTAAATCTTAAACCCTAAACTCAAACTCCTTAAAAAAAAAACTCAAACTCCTAAAAACTCCTAAACTCAAACCCTAAACCCTAAACCCTGAATGACCTTAAACCAATCTAAAATCCCTAAACCCTAAATCCCTAAACCCTAAACCCTAAACTCAAACCCTAAAACTAAACCCCAAACTCCTAAACCCTAAACCTCAAACCCTAAAAAACCCTAAAACCTCCTAAACCCTAAACCCTAAACCCTAAACCCTAAACTCCTAAACTCCTAAACTCAAACCCTAAACTCAAACTCAAACCCAAACTCAAACCCTAAAACCCTAAACTCCTAAACCCTAAACCCTAAACTCCTAATCCTAACCCTAAACCCAAACTCTAAACCCTCAAATCCCTAAATCCCTCAAACCCTAAACCCTAAACCCTAAACCCTAAACCCTAAACTCCTAAACTCCTAAAACGCCAAACTCCTAAATCCCTAAACCCTAAACTCTAAACTCCTAAACCCTAAACTCCTAAAATTTTAAACCCTAAATTTTAAATTTTAAATTTAAATTTTAAATTTTAAATTTTAAATTTTAAATTTAAATTTTAAATTTAAATTTTAAATTTTAAATTTAAATTTATTCGGGAATTTAAATTTAAATTTAAATTTTAAATTTTAAATTTAAATTTAAATTTTAAATTTTAAATTTAAATGAATTTAAATTTAAATTTAAATTTTAAATTTTAAATTTAAATTTAAATTTTAAAATTTTAAATTTTAAATTTGAATTAAATTTTAAATTTTAAATTTTAAATTCCAACCCTAAATTTTAAATTTTAAATTTCCTAAACTCAAACTCTAAAACTCCTAAAAACCCTAAACTCCTAAACCCTAAACCCTGGGCAAACCCTAAACCCTAAATCCCTAAACCCTAAACTCCTAAACCCTAAACTTAAACCCTAAATCCCTAAAACTCCCTAAACCCTAAACCCTAAACCCTAAACCCTAAACTCCTAAAACCCTAAAAACCCTAAACCCTAAAACCCTAAACCCTAAAACCCTAAACCCTAAACTCAAACCCTAAAACCCTAAACCCTAAACTCCTAAACCCTAAAACTCCTAAACCCTAAACCTAAACCCTAAACCCTAAACTCAAACCCTAAACCCTAAACCCTAAAACCCTGAAACCAAACCCTAAACCCTAAAACCTTAAATTTAAAAATTTTAAACTCCTAACTTTAAATTTTAAATTTAAATTTTAAATTTAAACTCCTAAACCCAAACTCAAACCCTAAATTTTAAATCTTAAATCCCTAAACCTCAACCTAAACCCTAAACCCTAAAACTCCTAAACTTAAACTCCTAAACCCTAAAACCCTAAAACCCTAAACCCTAAACTCCTAAACCCTAAACTCCTAAACTTTTAAATCCCGAAATTTAAATCTAAATTTTAAATTAAACCTTAAATTAAATTTAAATGAATTTAACTTTAACTTACCTTTGAATTTAAATTTAATTTAAATTTGAATTTTTAAATTTAAATTTTAAATTTTAAATTTTAAATTTTAATTTAATCTTGAATTTTAAATTAAATTTTAAATTTAAACTGAATTTAAATTTGAATTGAAATTTAATTTAAATTTGAATTTTAAATTTAAATTTTAAATTTAAATTCTGAATTTAAATTTTAAATTTTAAATTTAAATTTAAATTTTAAATTTTAAATTTTAAATTTAAACCCTAAACTCCTAAACTCCTAAACCCTAAACCCTAAACCTTTAAAACCCAAATTTAACTCCTAAACCCTAAACTCCTAAAACTCAAACTAAACCCTAAACCCTAAACTCCTAAACCCTAAAAACCCTAAACCCTAAATTTATCCTAAAAACCCCTAAATCCTAAAACTCCTAAACTCCCTGTAAACCCTAAACTCAAACCCTAAACCCTAAAACCCTAAAAAACCCCTAAACCCTCAAACTTTAATTTAACTCCTAAACCCCTAAACCCTCAAACCCTAAACCCTAAACCCTAAAACCCTAAAACCCCTAAACCCTAAACCCCAAACCCTAAAACCCTAAAACCCTCAAACCCTAAACCCTAAACCCTAAAAACCCTAAACCCTAAACCCTAAAACCCTAAAAACCCTAAACCTAAAACCCCAAACTCCTAAAACCCTAAACCCCAAACCTAAAACTCAAACCCTAAACCCTAAACTCCTAAACCCTAAACCCTAACCCTAAACCCTGCAAAAACCCTAAACTCCTAAACCCTAAACTCCTAAAAACCCTAAACCCTAAATCCCTAAACCCTAAACCCTAAACTCCTAAACCCTAAATCCCAAACCTCTAAACTCCAAACCCTAAACCCTAAACCTCAAACCCTAAACCCTAAAACCCTAAATCCCTAAACCTTTAAACCCTCAAACCCTAAACCCTAAACCTTGCTAAACCCTAAAAACCCTAAACCCTAAATCCCTAAAACCCTAAACCCTAAACCTAAAACTCCTAAACTCCTAAACCCTAAAACCCTAAACCCTAAACTCCTAAACCCTAAACCCTAAACCTCTAAAACCCTAAACCCTAAACCCTAAACCCAAAACCCTAAACCCTAAACCCTAACCCTAAACCCTAAACCCTAAACTCCTAAACCCTAAAACTCAAACCCTAAACCCTAAAACCTCCTAAACCCTTAAAACCCTAAACCCTAAACCCCAAACCCTAAACCCTAAACCCTAACCCTAAACCCTAAACCCTAAACTCCTAAACTCAAACTAAACCCCAAACTCCTAAACCCTAAACCCTAAAACCCTAAACCCTAAACTCCTAAACCCTAAACCCTAAACCCTAAACTCCTAAACCCTAAACTCCTAAATCCCTAAACTCAAAACCCTAAACTCCTAAACTCCTAAACCCTAACCCTAAAACTCCTAAACCCTAAACCCTAAACCCTAAAAACCCTAAACTCCTAAACCCTAACCCAACCCCAAACCCTAAACTCCAACCCCAAACTCCTAAACCCTGCAAACCCTAAACTCCTAAAACCCAAACCCTAAACTCCAAACCCTAAACCTCAAAACTCAAAACCCTAAAATCCCAACCCCAAACCTAAACTCCTAAAAACCCCAAACCCTAAACCCTAAACTCCTAAACTCCAAAACTCCTAAACCCTAAACTCCTAAACCCTAAACCCTAAACTCCTAAACTCCAAACCCTAAACCCTAAACTCCTAAACCCTAAACCCTAACCCTAAACCCTAAACCCTAAACTTAAACCCTAAACCCTAAAAACCCTAAACCCTAAACCCTAAACCCTAAAAACCCTAAACTCCTAAACTCCTAAACTCCAAACCCTAAACCCTAAACCCTAAACCCCTAAACTCAGTTCTCAAACTAAACCCTAAACCCTAAACCCCAAACCCTAAACTCCTAAACCCTAAACCCTAAACTCCTAAAACTCCTAAAACCCTAAACTCCTAAACTCCCAAACTCTCAAACCCCAAACCCTAAACCCTAAACCCTAAACCCTAAACTCCTAAACCCCAAACCCTAAACTCCTAAACCCTAAACTCCTAAACCCTAAACCCTAAACCCTAAACTCCTAAACCCTAAACCCTAAACTCCTAAACCCTAAACTCCTAAACCCTAAACCCTAAACCCTAAACCCTAAACTCCTAAACCCTAAATCCTACACCCTAAAATCCTAAACCCTAAACCCTAAACCCTAAACCCTAAACCCTAAACCCTAAACCCTAAACCCTAAACCCTTGGAAACCCTAAACCCTAAACTCCCTAAACCCTAAACCCTAAACCCTAAAACCCTAAACCCAAACCCTAAAACCCTAAACTCCTAAACCCTAAAACCCTAAAAACCCCAAACCCTAAAAACCCTAAACTCCTAAACCCTAAACCCTAAACTCCTAAAACCCTAAACCCTAAAACCCTAAACTCCTAAAAACTCCTAAACCCTAAACCAAAACCCCAAACTCCTAAACCCTAAATTTTAAATTTTAAATTTTAAATTTAAAATTTTAAAATTTTAAATTTTTAAATTTTCCCTAAATTTTAAATTCTTAAATTTAAATTTAAATTTAAATTTTAAATTTTAATTTAAATTTTAAATTTTAAATTGAATTTTAAACCCTAAATTTTAAATTTTAAATTTAAATTTTTTAAACTTTTAAATTTTAAATTTAAATTTTAAATTTTAAATTTAAATTTAATTTTAAATTTTAAACCCTAAATTTTAAATTTTAAATTTTAAATTTGAATTTTAATTTTAAATTTTAATTCTAAAATTTTAAATTTAAATTTTAAACTCTAAACTCCTAAACCCTAAATCTCCTAAAACCCTAAACCCTAAACTCTCAAACCCTAAACTCCTAAAACCCTAAACCCCTAACTCAAAACCCTAAACTCAAAACCCTAAACCCTAAAACCTCTAAAACTCAAACCCTAAACCCAAACCCTAAACCTCTAAACTCTAAACCCTAAAACCCTAAAACCCTAAACCCTAAAACCCTAAACCCTAAACCCTAAACCCTAAACCCTAAACCCTAAACCTCAAACCCTAAACTCCTAAACCCCTAAACCCTAAACCCTAAACCCTAAACCCTAAACCCTAAACTCAAACCTAAAAACCCTAAACCCTAAACCCTAAACTCAAACCAAACCCTAAACTTAAATCCCTAAAACTTAACCCTAAACCCTAAACCCTAAAACCCTAAAAACCCTAAACCCTAAACCCCTAAACTCCTAAACCCTAAAAACCCTAAACCCTAAACTCAAACCCTAAACCCTAAACCCTAAACCCTAAACCCTAAACTCCTAAACCCTAAACTCCTAAACCCTAAACCCTAAACCCTAAACCCTAAACCCTAAAACCCTAAACCTCAAACCCTAAACCCTAAACTCCTAAACTCAAACTCTAAACCCTAAACCCTAAACCCTAAACCCTAAACCCTAAACCCCAAACCCTAAACTCCTAAAACCCTAAACCCTAAACCCTAAACCCTAAACTCAAACCCTAAACCCTAAATTTAAATTTTAAATTTAAATTTAATTTAAATTTAATTTTAAACATTTAAATTTAAATTTAAATTAAATTTTAATTTAAATTTAAATTTAAATTTAAATTTAAATTTAAATTTTAAATCAATTTAAATTTAAATTTAAATTTTAAATTTAATTTAAATTTTAAATTTAACCCTAAACCCCAAACCCTAAACCTAAACCCTAAACCCTAATTTTGAACCCCAAACCCTAAATTCCAAACTCCTAAACCCTAAACCCTAAACCCTAAACCCTAAACCCTAAACCCTAAACCCTAAAACTCCTAAAACCCCAAACCCTAAACCCTAAAACCCTAAACCCTAAACTCTAAACCCTAAACCCTAAACTCCTAAACCCTAAACCCTAAACTCAAAACCCTAAAACTCCTAAACTCCTAAACCCTAAACCTCAAACTCCTAAACCCTAAACTCCTAAACCCTAAACCCTAAACCCCAAACCCTAAACCCTAAACCCTAAACCCTAAACCCTAAACCCTAAACCCTAAACCCTAAACCCTAAAACCCTAAACCCTAAACCCTAAACTCCTAAACCCTAAACCCTAAACCCTAAACCCTAAACCCTAAACCCTAAAACCCTAAACCCTAAACTCCTAAAACCCTAAACCCTAACCCTAAACCCTAAACCCTAAACTCTAAACCCCAAACTCCTAAACCCTAAACCCTAAACCCTAAACCCTAAACCCTAAACTCCTAAACCCAAACCCTAAACTCCTAAACCCTAAACCCTAAACTCCTAAAACCCTAAACCCTAAACCCTAAACCCTAAACCCTAAACCCTAAAACCCTAAACCCTAAACCCTAAACCCTAAACCCTAAACTCCTAAACCCTAAACCCTAAACCCTAAACCCTAAACCCTAAAACCCTAAACTCCTAAACCCTAAACCCTAAACCCTAAACCCCAAACTCCTAAAACCCTAAACCTCAACCTAAAAACCCTAAACCCTAAACCCTAAACTCCTAAACTCCTAAACCCTAAACCCTAAAACCCCAAACCCTAAAACCCTAAAACCCTAAACTCCTAAACCCTAAACTCCTTAAACCCTAAACCCTAAACCCTAAACCCTAAACCCTAAACCCTAAACCCTAAACCCTAAACTCCTAAACTTAAATTTAAATTTTAAATTTAAACCCTAAATTTTAAACTTTAAATTTAAATTTAAATTTTAAATTTTAAATTTTAACTTTAAATTTAAACCCTAAACCCTAAACCCTAAACCCCAAACCCTAAACCCTAAACCCAAAACCCTAAACCCTAAACTCTAAACCCTAAAACCCTAAACCCTAAACCCTAAAAACTTAAACTTTAAACCCTAAACCCTAAACTCCTAAACTCAAACCCTAAACCCTAAACTCCTAAACCCTAAACCCTAAATTTTAAATTTAAAACCCTAAAACCCTAAACCCTAAACCCTAAATTTAAATTTTAAACCCTAAACCCTAAAACCCTAAATTTAAACCCTAAACCCTAAAACCCTAAACTTTAAACTCCTAAATTTAACCTTAAACCCTAAACTTTAAACCCTAAACTTAAACCCTAAACCCTAAACCCTAAACCCTAAATTCCTAAACCCAAAATTCAAACCTCAAACCTAAACCCCAAATAAATTTTAAATTTAAACCCTAAACCCTAAATTTTAAACCCTAAATTTTAAATTTAAATTTTAAACCCTAAAACCCTAAACCCTAAACTTTAAAATTTTAAACCCTAAACTTTAAATTTTAAATTTTAAATTTAAACCCTAAATTTAAACCCTAAATTTAAATTTAAATTTAAATTTAAATTTTAAATTTAAATTTTTAAATTAAATTTAAATTTAAATTTTAAATTTTAAATTTTAAATTTTAAATTTTAAATTTTAAATTTTAAATTTAAACTCCAAACCTCAATTTTAACCCTAAACTCCTAAACCCTAAACCCTAAACCCTAAACCCTAAATTTAAACCCTAAACCCTAAATTTTAAATTTTAAACCCTAAATTTTAAAATCTAAACTCCTAAAAAACCCTAAACCCTAAACTCCTAAACCCTAAACCCTAAACTCCTAAAACCCTAAACCCTAAACCCTAAACCCTAAACCCTAAACTCCTAAAAACCCTAAACCCCAAAACTAAACCCTAAACTCCTAAACCCTAAACCCTAAAACCCTAAACCCTAACCCCAACCTCAAACCCCAAACCCTAAACTCAACCTAAAACTCCTAAACCCTAAACCCTAAACCCTAAACCCTAAACCCTAAACCCTAAACCCCAACCCTAAACCCTAAACCCTAAACCCTAAACCCTAAAC